>CAMPDV010007062.1:0-18882 GCA_946699065.1 Loxodes magnus
AGTATAATCAAATATGATAAATAAAAATTTAATTTCATATTTTTCTCTATTACATTATATAATTTAAAATTAAATTAATTTATATCTTTTAATATAAAAAATAGTATGATAACTCATCTTGATAATTTAATCTTTTAAACTTTTTGAAGGATATTTTCTTTGTTAAATGTTTTTCTTTTTAAATTTTCAGATAATTAAAGAAACAAATTTAGATTAAATATTAATCTGCTTTTTATTTAAAAGAATGTTTTAAAATCTTATTTCTGTCTTTTTATTAAAGAAGAACTAATTTATATATTTTCTTCTCATTTGCTTTTAATATAATTACAATGCTTATTAATAATAAATAAAATATTTTTTAAGAACTTTAACAATCTAAATATACTTAACCTTTAATATCTTGCTAAATTAATTATATTTTAAACTACGATTTTTATATTTTACTATCTATAAAAGCTGGAAAAATCCCTATAAAAAGTCTGTTATTATTTATTATGCATATTTAATTAATTTTATATTATTTTCAATTAATATTTTTGTTATTTATTATTATTATGATTTTATAGATATTAAAAATTAAGTTTTGAAATTCTTTTCAATATTGCTCAATAATTTAAAAAATTTTTCTTTCATTATCTTTCTTTTTTACTTTTCCTAGAATTCTTAAAATAACTAATTTAAATATATTTTTTACTAAAGGAAAATTTGTTTTGATAACTGGCATTTTTTTTAAAACAATTAAGATAAATTAAAGTATTTTAATATTTAATTTTTAACTTAAAAAATTAATTTTTTTTCAAAGTTTTATTATATAATTTCATTATTTTTTCAACTTGTTAATGATTAACTTATAATTAAATTTAATTTTAATTTTTTTACTAAAAGACTTTTTAAAAAAATTAAATAATTAAATACTCTATAATTTCAAAAGATTCGCTTGTTCATACTAAGATTTTGTTGGAATAAATCTTATGAGATATGGTAGATTATAAAGATAGCAAATAAATATGAAAGTTTTTAGAATTTTAATTATTTCTTTTTAATTATATTTTTCTAATTAACTTTAATGTTTAATGAACTTATTAATTTTGATATATTCTTCAACCATGCTTTTTATAGAAAAGCACATAAGCATTTGAAGTTTGTGCATTATTACATCTTCCTACATGTGAATCATTGAACTAATACCATTCTCCGTCTACTTTCGCGTAGGCATAATAGTGTCCACCTCCTACTGATCCAGAATGAATATTCACTGCATATAAATCATATTTCGCAGACTAAGAGTAACTCGATGGTAAAAATTCTTATAAATTCAATTCTAATGGATAATTAATACTCATATTATTTTTTATGACGTTATAGCCATTTTATATGAATCTCTTTATATAAACAATGAATATTTCAGGAACCTTATATAAGTTAATACTTTTCGTTCCATTTACTTGTTTTTTGCATACTTCACAATAATATTGGTTTTATCCTTCTAAATGTTCTTCTTCTTATAAAAATTTGAAACAATCTTCAAGATTTACTTGTTGTGAAGCATTTTTTCTTTCTTGTGATTTGGGAATTTCTGCACAGAACATTTAGAAAGGATCGAAAGTTACTTATGCTTACTAGCATTCATCACATTTAATGGTTTATTTTAATTATCCATGCATTAGATCAACTATGAAAGATTTATTTCTTCTTAAATGTTTATTCCAACATTCTTAAGAAACTATTTCATCTGATCTGCCATTACTAGGAATTCCTTTAATATAAGGTTTTTCTTTTATTTAATTTAGATCTTCGTGTATAGCATCAAGTAAGAAGTTGATAAACTGTTGAGAATCATGTTGATTTCCTAAAGTAAACTAAGGAGCAAATTGAGTTAATGTTTATCTAAAAATTGAAGGACTAAAAACTCCTTAAGCTTTATTAAATGTTATGCTAACAATATTAGCGAACTCTCTCGTCATGACACCTCTAGTTCCAAATTTATTGGTTGTATTAAGATTATATTTTCAATCTTGAGAAAGGAAATGTTTGACTAGAGGATATGTGTGTAAGAGACATTGTAATCCAGCATTCATCCAACAAGTATTTCCTAGATTTTACAATCCTTAAAGACTTAATTATTAAGAAAAAGAAATAATAGATTGTACTGGCCTATCATATTGTTATTTTTTTTAATTATTTTTTAAATCTTCTCTTTAGATTTAGTGCTTTTTTTCGGATTTTTATTGGCTTATTTAGTTTACTACTTTATTATTGGCTAATAAGTTTTCATCTTAAGATTCTGCAAGTTCTGCATTTATTTACTTTTAATTTTCAATTATATAAGTATTTTTAGTTAATTAAAAATCGTTATTTTATTATTTCTACACTTAGTTAGATTTTTTTATTTATTTTTTTTCTTCTTTTTATTCTCATTATAAATTTTATTTCTATTCTATATTCTTCGCGAGCTTATTATCTAAAATTTTCTATTAAACAGTATTTTATTTTAAATTTACTTTTTAGATTGAATTGCTAGACATTTATTACTGCTAAATCTATTTTTTTATTTTTTCTTATTTTTCTCTTTCTTATTTTTCTCTTTCTTATTTTTCTCTTTCTTATTTTTCTTTTTCTTATTTTTCTCTTTCTTTTTCTTATTTTTCTTATTTTTCTCTTTCTTATTTTTCTTTTTCTTCCTAGATTTATAAATCTATTTTTTTTCATTATCATCTTAACTTGTTTTCTCTTTTGTTAGCATTTATTATAAATTTTTTTCTTAATCTTCTGGCTTTTAGATAGGATTTGTTTAATTATATTTATTTTTATACCTCTAAATAGTATTCACTAAATTGTGCTTATATTAATTGCTTTGAATAAATTTAAATTACGATTTAGAATGTTTTTATGCTGCTTATATTTATTCTTCAATCTATTTCTATTAGATTTATATATTCTATATATCATTTTAAATTTATTATTAAATGCTTTTTATACTTTCTTTTTATTCCTTCATTATAGTTACTATATCATTTTCAATAGTTTTTCATTACTAATTTTTTCCATATAATGCAATTTGATTTTTTACTTCGTTTAATCTCTGATTTCCGCTTTTTTCTTACATTTATAATAATACTTTTATATCATTTTATTTCTAATTCAGTATCTAAATTTATTAATTAAGTTGATTTTTTTATTCATTTAATTATTAAATTTAGCTTTATGAGTTCTCCTCTTTACTTCGGTAGTTAATACTCTATCCTCTATTCTTATTTTGCAAATTAGCAGTATTCTATTATCCTCTAATGTTTTAAAATCTTGCTTAATTTAGTTACTACTAAGTCATCCTTACTTCTGGCTTTTGAGATTACTATCTTTACCTTACTTACTTCAAATTCTATGCACTAGTTTTCGAACTGGTTCTAATTTCAGATTTATTATTCTTCATTTTTTTTATTTTTTTTCTAAAATTTATTTGAAGCCAAATTATATAATAATTCCCTTAAACCTTAAAACTTGACGAGAAGTTATATAAATTATAATTTTTATTATTATAATTTATCTTATAAAAATTAAAATTGCTATTTATTATAAGTTTAGAGTTAGTTATTATTTTGTCATTCTTATCTCTCAGATCTTTGAAATTATATCAACTTACTGTTGAAACTTAACCTAAATATTGTTAATGTTGCCTTGCGGGGAATTGAATTTGTTCAAATTTAAATTTAATTATTAAAACACTGCTGTTCAACTATTTATGTAATTGAAGCAGCAAATAATTATTTTTAAGTTTAATTTAAACTGATTTATTCCTCTTTTGCTATGGTTAATGCCATTATTAATATTTTAACTTTAACTAATTTAAAGTTGATAAATATTGTTTAAATTTAAGTTTAAATTTAAGGAAATATGTTCGCCTTCAGGCTTTACAAGTTTATAAAGTTTATCATATAGTTTGACATTCCTAAATATTCTTGGTTTCTGTCTTAAGTCGAATTGTAGTCTTATTTGTTTAGGGTCTTACATGGTGCTTTTATCTTTTTTCCTCCACAGCTTTCCTTCACTTGAGGGCATGAAAGTTTTCTTTTTCTTCCAAAAGTAGTTTCACAATTTTTTTTTATTCATTTTTATTCATGGCATTTTCTTCATAAGGGCTTCGTGCTACAGCAGATGTAGCACTTCTTTTTAATTTTCTTGAATCCTGTTACTTTAATTTATTCTATATCCATTGGATCTTGTTGCTGAGACTAGTGATTTTTTTTCTATTCTTTTTTCGATTCTTTATAGTCTCTCTTCTAGCTTGACCCAGATCTTTTCATCTTGTTGTTACAATGTTTAGATGTTGTTTTCAAGCTTTTGGACTTATGAGAAGACGACTGCCTTGGCTCTTCTGTCGACCATGTGAATCTCATCGTCTTCTCCGTGAGCAATGAGACCTTGTCTTATTTTATGCGTTTCTTCTTCAAACTCTGTTATAGTCTTTATTAGCCTGAAGATTAGTTTAAGGGTCTGATTTTAGTCCATGCTGCAGATTTGTTCTTTAGTGAGGTTTCTCATGTTGTCGTTGGTTGTGAATCTCCTTATTCATTATCCTTACTCGTTAGTTTTTAGTTTCTTAAGTGGGATTTAAGTGGACTCCAAAGAATGCTTGTGCTTGTCTGCTTTCTTATGTGGAGTGGTAGCAAGAGGTGGCTGGTTGGAAGCCTTTCTGGCTCTTTTCTGGAATCATCTATCCTTTGGCAAGTTTTTCCATTTTTTTAAAATTTGATAAATATTGTTAAAATTAAATTAAAAGTATATATTTTTAAATCTTGCTTTTTATTTTTCTACGCTAAACGACAACACTAACTACTAATAGCATATTATATTTTAAAAGGGCCTTTTATAATATAAAGGTAGTTAAAATATAAAAATACTGTAAAATAAAAAATTTACGATAGACTTTAGACTAAATCAATAGAGATTAATTTTGTTATATTCAGAAATAAATTATGAGTTTATAAAATACTAAAATAAGAAATTGTTTATTTTAGTTTAATCTTAAACTTATACAAATATTAGCAATATTTAAAATGGAATACTTTAAAATGATAATTTATAGATTATAATGATAAGCTATTATTAAGAAATTACTTTTGGACTTAAAGTAATTTAAATTAAGCTTAATTTTTTGAAGATAGTATTTTATTGCTTTTATATTTTTAATTTCATTTAAGATATTATAAGTTGTATAAATACAAATAAATTTAAATTAAAAGGTTTTCTATTAAAATAAAATGTTCCTTAGAATGTTCTTTTCTCTAAAAGCAAAAAGTCTCCAAATTCCTTAGATGAAGCAATTTAATTTGCAGGGTTACGTTACTTCTTCATATGGTTTCTTCCTCTATAATTTCGCATCACATTTTTCCAAAAGATAATTATGCCTTTTAAAATTTTATTTTGGATTGTCTATTTAACTGCAGTTTCTCCAAAGTGTCTTGGGCTAATAATAATAATACTATTATTTGGACATTTTCCGCTTTAGGATTTTAACCCCGTCAGGAGGAAGCAGTTCATGCTCCTTGCTGTTAAATATAAAAATTTGGGTCACCCAATTTTAGCGAGATTGGGAACTCGGGCTTCTCCAGGTTTTCCTTCCTTTTACTTGCCTTGGTTCCATCTTGATCTTGTATATTGAACCATCCGGGTTACAATGCAATCTTTTCATTCTGACTTCTTTTTTTTCTTCCTTTTTTGCTCTTTTATCCAATATTTTCTTTATTTCTATTAAAATTTCCATATCGATAAGATGTCATATGCTTCTACAGCAGAAACATTTCTTTTTGATTTTTAATTATTTTCCTTGATGAGTTCTCTCTTTTTAGGCTTCGATTTCCATTTGTATAGTTCCAGTTTCACTCTGCTCTTTCTTAAATGTTTACAATTTCTCTTCTATTTTTCCGAGTCTGCTATCCAGTTCAGACTGCTTCTGAAGCTAATTTTAGTATTAGCTATTCCGACTTTATGATATGTTTCAAAAGTCGCTTAGTCCTCTTTCCTAGGACATGAGCCTTGACTCTATTCCTTCTGCTAGGTTAAGTTATTGTATTAGCTTTTCATTGTACTTCCTTAGCTTTTTGACCTCTTCCTGGAGATTTAGTTAAACTTTACTTAGCTGTTCCATGTTCATCTGGCCAGAAGGGTTTAAACTCTGAGGCCTCCTGGTGCAAAGCAGACTTCGCCTGTTTTCTAGGCTTCTCCTCCGACATTGGAGTAAGTAAATGAGTGCTTTTCTGAGTCTGTTTCCGTTCTTCATAGTTCTATTATATTCCAGGTAGCTAAGATTATTAAGAAAAAGGTCAAGGTTAAGCGTAAGAAGACTGTCCAAGATTTGCTTCTAGTTTCCTTTCCTTCTTCGAGGAGGTGGTATAGAAACTCTTTTTGAAGCCTTCCATTTTTTTGTGTCTTGTGCTAATACATACGCAGAATTTCTTTTTGAAAGTCTTTAATCTGATTTACACTTTTTTAAATTCCATCTAAATTGATTTACCGAATTATTAGGATTTTTGTTAAATCAGTTGAGGTAAAGCTGATTCTATTTTCTTCACTCTTGCTTTTTGATTTATTTTTTCTTGTTTTGTTAAATATTTTTCTCTTTGCTAATATATTACTCATAAATCTTGATCTAGTTCTTTCATCTTAGTTTCGTATTCTCATTGGAATTAAAAAGAGTGTATGTATATTTACATCCTTAGTGTGAAAGCTAATATTATTTTGAAGTTATTCTAAGATATTTTTCAATTCCATGATTGCTCAAATTCATCAAAACATTATTTTAAAATTCTGCTTCCACTAATAATAATAAACTAAATTAAGTGTTTGCGGCTTTGAGGAACTTCAAACTCATTTCCACTGCCAACCAATGATTTCTTCTGGAGACTTAAAATAAAAGTTCGGGTCACTTAGTTTTTTCGGAGTTCTGGAACTTGATTGGAAAATTCTCTTTCTGTAAATTCTTCCGTCCTTCGTCACATAAATTCTTGTTAATTCTCTTCATACTTCTTCGCTGTTTCTCTTCATCTGTTTCTTGTATATCTTGCATCTCTTGTAATTATGAAAACTTGATTAGCACAGGTAACATCTTTTGAGAATCCTTCTAATATTAGTTGTTTCTATTTGTCTATCGTCTTCTACTTCCATTTTTATTTCTTAGTTTAAAGATTCTGGTCTTTTTTGTCCAAGTTGCTTTGCTTTGATTTCTTATTTGACTAATTTTTCTTCAGTTTTTATATTTTTTTCAAATAATTTTTTGTTTTCTTACCTTAATATTTTGTCTTCTTCTTACAGAATTCGAACAGATTTCAAAAGAGTTTCAATTAGTATTTATTCTTCATTTTTCTGTATTAGCATTATCGGATTTCATATAGTTACTTAGTCTTGGTTTAGGAAGAAAGTCATTTTATTATTCGTTTTATTCTGTTTCTGTTTATTTAAGTTCTTATTTTATTTAAGATTGTCTCTAGTTTTCTACTGTTGAGGTTATTAATATTAAGAAAATTATTATTTTACTAAAGAGATGTGGTGGATGAAGAATTAGAAGTCTCTCGTTTTTACTCCTTTATCTATGGAGCCTGCAAAAATCCCTTCTTGTGACCTTCTGTCATTTTTATCCTGCTTCCACTAAAATTCAAGAATTTATTCTTTGATAAGGCCACTCCAATCTCTGCTTGAAGTAAAATTTTTTATATTGATCCTTTCCTCTGTAATTTTTTACTTTTTTGGGAGGAGAAGATGGAAGAGTTGGCTGGTTAATGTCCTGTCTTTTCTTTTACTTCATTTAATATTAAATACAAAGATTGGACTATTATAAATTAAAACTTAATATAAAGAATAAATATTTTGGTTTTCTTCCATGCTTTGATTGTAAACATCTTAATGAAACCTCCTTCCATTTTATTATTATTATAAAATATAAAAATTCTCTTAAAGCTATATAGATATTGATTAAAGCTTAAACTTCTATAAGATTTAAAAGCTCTCTTATGCTCTATAAATCTGTGAATCATTCCATTCTGAGCAATAAATTTAATTTAAATCCGAAATATTTACTTTAAATTCGAATAACCATATACATAATTATTTTCTTTGGTATTCTAATCTTTTTATTTTTATTTCTTCTTTTATTGATTCTACTATTTATTAATTTCTCTTAATTTATTTATAATTTATTTAGTTTAGAAAATAAAAAATCTTATTTATTCAATCTTACTGAGAAAAACTTATCTAATATCATCATCTAAAGATAATTTCCATATTAGCTTCATTTTCCTATATTTTTACTTAATTACGAATTTAATTTTCCTTATTTACCTCTTTTCATCTTTCTAACTAAAATTAGATTCAAAGCAGATACGATTATATAACGGTATCTTTTCCTTCTGAGATTTATAAAAATGTATTGATTTATATTTAGAAAGCACTTACATAATAAATTATTAAAGAATGTATGTTTCTTTTAATAATAATTTCTATTATATTATAAATCCTCTTTTAAATACTCAGTTTCGCTAGTCAAATATAAAAAATGCTTTGGCTTGAAAAACTTTTTTCTTAGAAAGAAGGAAAATTATTTTAATTTTTTAGGGACAATATTTGCTTTTATCTATTGATCGTACTAGCTTTCTTTATAGTTTGCTTAGTATCAAAAAAATAAATCTAATAAATTTTATAAGCGCTGTGAAAGGTAGGAAAATATATTAAACAGTAGATATTTAGATTTAATCCTTCTGATGATTTAGAATCATAAAATAAAGATTAATCAAAACCTTAACCAAAAGATATCAATCACTAGTCTAAAAAAGACAAAAAGTCGTCTAAGTAAAAAAACTAAAAAAAAACTAAAGGCATATTAAAAATAGTCTGAGTAGGATAAAACAAAAATAGTAAAACTAAATAATAAAGAAAATTCTAAACTTTCCTAATAATAATAATGATTATAAGTTTAATCATCTTAAATTACAAACAAAAAAGCAACGCAAGTGCCTTAAGTAGTTCATATATAATTAAGTATGTAAGGATTGTAAAATCTAGGAAATACTTGTTGGATGAATTCTGGATTATAATGTCTATTACATACTACTCCTCTTGTAGGATACTTTAAGAATAATTAATGAAAAAATAATCTTAATACAACCAATAAATTTGGAACTAGAGGTGTAATGACGAGAGAGTTCGCTAATATTGTTAACAATACATCTTAGAAAGCTTAAGAAGTTTTTAGTCCTTCAATTTTTAGATAAACATTAATTCAATATGCTCCGTTGTTTACTTCAGGAAGACAACATGATTCATAATAGTTTATTAACTTCTTACTTGATGCTATACACGAAGATCTAAATTAAATAAAAGAAAAACCTTTTATTAAAGGAATACCTAGTGGAGGGTAGACCAGATGAAATAGTTTCTTAAGAATGTTGGGATAAATATTTAAGAAGAAATAAATCCTTTATAGTAGACTTAATGCATGGATAATTAAAATAAACCATTAAATGTGATGAATGCTAGTAAGCATAAGTAACTTTCGATCCTTTCTAAATGTTCTGTGCAGAAATTCCCAAATAACAAGAAAGAAAAAATACTTCACAACAAGTAAATCTTGAAGATTGTTTCAAATTTTTATAAGAAGAAGAATATTTAGAAGGATAAAACCAATATTATTGTGAAGTATGCAAAAAACAAGTAAATGGAACGAAAAGTATTAATTTATATAAGGTTCCTGAAATATTCATTGTTTATATAAAGAGATTCATATAAAATGGCTATAACGTCATAAAAAATAATATGAGTATTAATTATCCATTAGAATTGAATTTATAAGAATTTTTACCATCGAGTTACTCTTAGTCTGCGAAATATGATTTATATGCAGTGAATATTCATTCTGGATCAGTAGGAGGTGGACACTATTATGCCTACGCGAAAGTAGACGGAGAATGGTATGAGTTCAATGATTCACATGTAGGAAGATGTAATAATGCTAAATGTTCAAATGCTTATATGCTTTTCTATAAAAAGCATGGTTGAAGAGTATATCAAAATTAATAAGTTTATTACACATTAAATTTAAAATTAAAATTTCTAAACTGCAAAATAATTTGAACTAGTAAAATATAAAAAGCTATATAAAAGTTTGATTATTTGATTAAGTAAATTATCTTATCTATCTTATAAAAGATAAGTAGCAGAATGAAATAATAAAAATTACATTGATAAGTCATTAATATTCTAAAATGTTTAAGTGCTTTTAGATATAAAAATAAATTTTTTGGAAAATAAAAATGTTTGTAAATAAAGTGTTAAAATTGAATTGACTTAAAAATAAAAGAACAATATTAAAAATATAATCTTATAAATCTTTTAAAGGAAATAAAAATGATAGATCTCTTTATAAAATTAGATAATAGAGTAAAGATACTTTTGTTAGAAACTTTAATTCTATTTCTGATATCTGATTTAAATAATTCCAAAGAAAATAAAGATAAATATTTAAAATTTATACTGAAATAATTTTAAAAAGGACTATATCAAATTATTTAATCTTTTATCAATTTAACATAATAATTCAATCTTTAAATTTGCAATTCCAACATTTTACAATTTTGTTTCAAAATAATAATAAAATATTTTAGTTATAGTTTATATATTTAGCTTAATTTTTATTATTTAATTTTTTAATTTTTAAGACTAAGAAAATGGTTTCATCTTATATTTATTTTCACTTTTAAATTTTTTAAATAAATAAGATTAGAGCACATAGAACCTCAATGGCGCTCAGCTATTTAATAAAGATTTTTTAAGTTAAAATTTTTTTGTTGAAGCCTTCCAAAGCGCTAGTATTCCTTTGTGAGTCTTCTATAGGGCTATGATAGGAATGCTCCCTAAGAGACCTTAGTGTTCGGTTTCTTTCATTATTAGCATTACTTGATATCTTTTCAGTCTTTTCTTCTCTTGGCACCTACTAATATTCTTGTTCGGTTCTTTGTCCATGAGTACTTCCTGGTACCAAATCTTAAATGACTTTCAGTTGTAGGATTGCTTCTCCCTAATTATTTATATACATTTAATATTTTAGACAATTAATTTTGATAAATTCTATTAATTTTATTCTTTTCAATCCTAAACATAAAATATATTAAGACTCTAATTTTTTAATTTTTATGCTATTTTTAAAAATAAAAACATATAATTTTTTTAATCTGATGATATAATTTTGGATTATTAGCATCTATTAGATTTTTATTAAAAACATGAAATTTACAAAGAAAACTAGAAAATAATGTTTACATAAGTTAAGAAATTATAAAGTCCTAGAAAAAGAAATTAATATAAATAAATAAAAAACTATTTTATTGTATAATGGTATAATTATGTTTTTAATAAACTTCCTAAATTTTACATTAAAATAGAAAGATTTCAGTAATAAGAGAGTTATTTAATTTCTAAAAATAATAATGAGAGTCTATTTAAATATATAAATAATAGCTTATAAAAAACAGCAAATCTAGATTAATTAAAAATGAATTATCAAACAAATATTACTATAAAACTTAACTCTTTCTAATAATATGCTAAGAATACCTTATTTTATAAATATTTCAATCAATTATTCCCATTTTCAAAAATAAAAAAAGTTGATTAAAAAAAAACTAAATTTCTCTCATTAGCACAATTTTAAAATTATAGGATGAAACCCTCACAAAAGGTTATAAAATTTGATATATTAAAAATTTATTTCATTATAGTCAAGAGGGATTTTAAAAAGGAAGAGGACCAGCATATAAACTTGGATTAAAAGTAGATAATAAATTTATTTCGAAACAAAAAGAGAAGAAAACTAAATTAATAGCAATAATGATAGATGTAGAAAAAGTTTTCAATATCATAGAGAAAAATTACTTTTTGATTAACTTATGAGGTTAAAATACCTCTAGGCATTATAAAAGGTTTATAACCTTTTTATATCACTTAAATTCATATTTTCTTATAGACAAAAAATAATAAAGTAGTTTCAGTGCAATAATGAGATAATGCAAGGAATCTTATAGGAACCAATAATATCCTTATTGTACTTTGATATTGTGATTTGATATTTAGAAGAAATAACATAGTTATTTGAATATAAGAGCAATAACTTTGATAGCAGTTTTGCATTAGAATATGAACATATTATTTAATTCTACTATCTAAATTGAATAAAATTATGCATAATTTTAATAAACAAACATAGCTTTAAATGACCATGCTTAAAAGTAAATATTTCTAAACATTATTTATATAGTTTTTGAAGAAAAAGAAACTAAATTAAGTTTTTAAATTTAAAAGATAGAAATCCTTTAAAATAAGCCACATACCTTGGTGTATTATTGCATATAATACTTCATCAATCATTAAAGCAAATCAACAATATGAAGAATTTTTTAAATAACTGAAAAAAAGTTACTAATACTATAATAATGTGAAGATGATGTCTCAATTTTATAATATTGATTTAAGTAACAAAAATAAACAAAAATTTAAATAAATTGGATAAGAATGCTTTAAACTAAAACAAACTTGGCTTTATGGAAATTTAATTCAAAGAATAAATGGAATTACTACAACTAGATTCTATTAATTTCAAAATTGTCTTAGTTCCCAGAAATAATATATTCAAAACTTAATAAGCAATATGTAAGAGAAATTATTATCATATATAGAATGAGAACCAAATCTTAAAACTTTCGGAAGGAAATATTAGTCTGTTATTTATTTATTGACATTCTTAATTGAAATAAGCAGAATATGATACATTTGACTGAATAATGATATCTAAGTATTATAAGCACTTAAGGGAAAGATTCAATAATAAGTTGGAAATGATTTAGGGATATTCAAGCTTTATGATTTATGGCAATTGATTCTAAGATAGTAATTAAAAAATTTAAATTTTTCGATTAAAAACTTTGATAAAATGCTGCTTTCTTTTAGATTTTAATTCTTGTATGTTTAAAAGGAAATGAAGGAGCAGGAGAAAAGTTAAATAAATTGAAGATGAAAGAATGCTGATTTTTTTTAAGACTCTAAGATATCTTGATTAAAAATAAATTTTTACAATAAAAGATGTTCATAAATTTTGAAAAGTAAAGTTAATTATTAAATATATATATAAAATGGCTTCTAAGAAATAACAGAACTTTGAACAAAACATTTAAACAGGAAAATTCTCTAAAAAATAAAAAAGCGAAATAATTACAATGAGTGAAAGTGAGAAATATGATTGATATGACGATCATTAACCACTTGGAAATCCAGAACTAAAAAAAATTCCGACACAAACTCAAATAGAAATATTATCTAAGTAATTCAAAGAGTTTATGTTTAAAAATAGATACCTGATAAAGTAGAAAAATTAGAAAAACTAATAACGTCTTTACTTGAGAAACAATATTAATCATCATAAGAAATAGAAAACAAATTGGAACAAAGAATTCTTTAAATTTAATAATAAATTAAGGTTACGCCATTTTCGATTTAACAGAATTAACCAGATCCTATGGAAATAGAAAATGAAGCCTCAAATTAAAATAAACAGTAAACGTTTATTTAAAATAAGTAGTAAATTTAAATTAAATAAGTGTTACAGGAATAATAGTTTAAAAGAAGAATAAAATGCTACGTGTGCAATAAATAACACCAATGAAAATACTGCTACTAACTAAGCGAAATTTAAAGAAAGAATAAATAAGATATTTTTAGAAAACTATTAAGGATATATCCAACATAAAGCGGAAAAATTTATAGAAAAAAATTCTTTAATTCAAATCTTAATCCTTGGATAAATAATTAGGAACACTAAGTGCAAGACCAAAATTATTCAGGATATTAAAGGATGGTGCGCTAATGAAGTGCTACACCGCCTAACTAAGCCTAGTAGGAATTCAAGACAAACAATAGAGACAAGCTGATAGAATGGGTCAGATGGCTGACTACTAAGGCTTTAACAAAGCTTTTTAACTTTAACTTAAATTTAATAACCAAAAATAAAATATTTTCATAGGATAAAATTTTAATGAAGTAGGATATGTTTAATATAGATATGAATCAGATGTAAAGCTTAATATTTTTCGAATTATTGTATTCTTTAGGTTTCCGCTTTTAAAGGTTTTAATATTGATCTTTAAATTTTAAACTTATGACTGCATTTTTTTTCGATTATGTTAAATATTTCTTTCGCTTAGATCAAATTTTATCTTTATTTTAAATTTCTTAAAAGATAAAATGAAAGATAATTATTTAAATGGTTCAAGATCAAAATATTAAAAGAATGTGTAACTAATGAAAAGTAAGAATAGTTAAATCTATAATTGTAGAAAAGTTCATAGATTTAAGAAATTATGGATTAACTATTTATAAGATGAGGTATTATAACCATAGAGACTAAACGAAATCAAAAAGATTGATATATTTATGTCGAATAAGAATTATTACAAATTTTTGAAATTGAAAAATACAAAAATTAAAAGAAAAAACAATCATATAAAAATGAAAAATTACGTCATAAAATATTGGATTAAAGAGTACATAGCACCTCATTGGCATGCAACTATGCCAAATTTTTTATTATTAACATCTCTAAAGTTTATTTCTCTAAATGCAAAACGGGTTTGCAGTTTTAGCCTTTTCTACAATTAGAATTCGTGAATTTTGTGAATCCTTTATTGAGAAATCTCTTACGATATTAGATTCTTCTACTAAAGTTAATCCTCAGCAGTGCTTTGTTCTTTTGCCTTGTTGTGCTTCCAAGAATCTCCCAAAGGAAAGAATCCGACATATATTTAAATTAAATTATATAATAATAATTACAATAGATTAACGTGATTCTTTCTATAATAAGGCCATCTCGATTTTATTTAAATCTAGATGTATTATTACTTAAAAACCTTTCAAGCTGCTTCTGAAATTGTTGATAACTTTATTCCTATTCTTTCTCTTCAACTCTGTCCTCATCTCACTCTGCTAATCAATTTGCTCTTTTAAAATTATGCATACTGTAGATACTTTTGCCATTTTCCTCATTTTTATATTATTCACTTCTGTTATTTATTTATAATCCTGTCCTTAATTCTATTTTCTCTAGTAATATATTTGACTAGATTTCACTACATTTTTTGCTCTATTTTAAGTTTATTTGAACTATTACCAGTTTCGTATCAGGTGTCATTTTATCTTATCGTATCAGATCATAAAATTTTTATCTGCTTATTGGTGAAAACCGACTTTTACTTCTTCCCAATGCCATAGGTTATCCATTGCTTAAGTTTTATTAGACTACTGCTTAGTAATATAAGATAATTTATTGAGTCTCTCTTCTATTTGTTTTAATTTGAAATGAATTAAGAGTTTTTACTTAAAAACAGTTTTACTTTCGATCTATTTTCGACGTGTTTTTTGTTCCGGTACGATATTCTTGAAGTCAGTATATCGCTTTAAGACCAATCCTAGAATAAATCTTGCAGATAAACATATGCTCTTGGATCTTTTTTGTGCAAGCCTAAATCTGAGCACTTTATAAAAATCCTTAAAATTTGGGTCACAGAATAACCTTTGGTAGTTGTAAAACCGTTATTTCTCCTATTGATTTTTTAGCCTTTTTTTCAGCTTAGCTCTAAAATCCGCCAATACTATCTCTGTTTTTACATGAATTTTTAACCATTTATTTAGAGATGCCAACCACTTCCGCAGAAGTAACATAACTCGGATTAGCGGCATTGTCTCTAGGGAAGGTAGTCATAAGGAGGGATGTTATTGCTCTAGTTACTTAGAATCTTAAATGACGAAATTTTTGTGATAAATCTCGTTTGCTCTTAGAGGATTTTTGTTTTGCCCGGCTATTCTATCGTGCTACTTTGTTCTTGAGGTATTCTATGAGATTTTTATGCTCCACTCGACCGTCGAACAGATTCTACTCAAGTTTTTTTCTAAATATTCAATTTGGTGCCAATTCTCATAAGAATATGGATTATTTACTTATGTTCCGTTACCTCAAGTCGTATTTCAGCAACCTTTATAGCCAATCCAATTATTAAGGAATAAAAAAATAAATGCAACTTTCTGTTGATTTAGGAAATCAGATTTGCTCGATTTTTTTGACCTCATTAAGTTTTCCTTTCTTTCTCTTGCTCAGATGACCTTGTTGTATAAAACCTTAATTTCAATCTGACATTTTTTTTTATTCTATTTTTTAGAGTAAATTAATCTCTTACATTTCTGATCTGCTGCTATATTCCTTTTTTTAAAGTTACTATCTTGTTGTATCTTTACTGCAGTTTATAAAAGAATCTTAATTTTTCCATTTATCTCAGTGAATTAAGCTTTATTAGTTTTCTTAGTTTTATAATATTTTCAACAGAAGCAACTAGTACAATTTCATACCATTTTATATAGTTTAAACCTATAAAACTATATTCAAATATATTTATAAAATAAATTAAATTTTTATTAAATAAACCAGAAATACTTCCTTATAGCTTTAGACTATAATTTTAAGAATTTTTTCTCGTCAATAAGTTTTTATTTAAATTCTTTTAACTTTTAAGCAAATAGTCAATATCGTTAGTATTTTAATCTCTATTTTTTGTTCAATTCGTACTGTGGGTTCAATCTTTTTTGGAAATCATCCACTGAATTTAGTGATAGAAATTATCAGATTCATAGTTTATCTGATCTAAGTAGAAAAATTAAAAAATGGACAGTCATCCATAAATATTTAATGAAAAGGGTTTTCGATTATCAAAGAATAGTTTGAGAAATTAAGGAAAAATTTGATAGCGAAGCAAAGGATTATCTAGTCTTTTAAAAGTTAAGGAAAGCTTCATATTAAAAAAATATAGCAATTCAAAAGATCGGAGAACAAGCTTACGGTTGAAAATTAAAATTATTGAATGGGAAACTAAAAATAATTGCATTAGTTTAAGGAAAATATTTAGGATTAGAGTAGATACTCTAAAACCTAAAAGTAAGACTTACGCGCAATGAAAAAGATCTTCAAATTTATTGGTTTAATTGAATACTAGAATAAATTGAAATAAATAAAGGAAGAAACTTAATCTTAGTAATTAAAGAAAACTAAACATTCACGAAAAATTTAAAAAGAAATTACTATTAAAATTGATATCGAAAGAGAAGAAACGAATAATAAAATAAATATATGAAATGGATGGAGCTAAAAGTAAAATCAATGAAATTTCTATTATAAAATCAATGAAAGAAATTTCATCATTGCGTTTCGATTCCTTATTTAGTCAAAAATTGAGGGATATTTAAAGATGGAAAAAGTAAATATTAAAAATTATAAAGAAATCTATCAATATTCTATTATGATAATGAATAATGACGCAGAACACGTTTTTATCTCACAATGTATTTCACTATAAACTAAACGGAAAATAGTAAAAACATTAAAGAGAAAAAATGTGAAACTGAAAATCCATTTAGACCCTTTAATACATTTTTTTTAGTTAATTTATTATAATTTCTACAAGTATATAATAGACATTTGATTCTCTCAAGTTTACAACCAGTTCAATTCTAGGCTTATGTTACTTCTTTTGATTAAGTTTCTTTCGTTGTTTTTCGTCACATCCTGATAAAAGGTAGTAAGGTCTTTCCAAATATTCTTATGGATCTTCTTATTTTATTTATAGTTTCTCCAAAGGTGTTGTGTGTTACTACAGATGTAGCATTTTTCTTGAAATTTATTACTTTTGTTCAAACTCTTCCTTTTTCATTGGGATTACTGTTTCAATCATTTAGGGTTATTATTATTCTATTTTATATAATACTGCACTATTTTCTTGTATCTTTTTCCTCGGTCTAGGTTTATCTTTTTGCTAAAAATATTTATAATTAGAGCAAAAATTATAAAAAAGGAATAAAAATGATAAATAAATTAACTAAGAGTAGAATATTTAAAATAATAGTTTTCAATAATTTAATCTTCCATATCATTAAAAATAAAATAATATAGAACTATCAGAGATTTAAGATAAAGTTAGCTAATCAATTAAAAAAGAGAAATCTAATTTAATTAATAAAAGTATTAAAAAAACAAAATTTCTAATGTGCGATTTTTTAAAATAATTAACAGATCTAATAATAAAGTAGGAATGACTAACTTATTATATTTTCTTAACAATTAAGTCTTTAAGGAATGTAAAATTTAGGAAACACCTGTTGGATGAATTCTGGGTTATAATGTATAATACGCTCACATCTTCTAGTCAAATGCTTCCTTTCCCAAAATTGAAATTAAAATCTTAATACAAATAATAAATTTGGAACTGGATGTGTAATGAATAGAGAATACGTTTATATTGTAAGTGAAATATTGAACAATATCAGAAGATTTTTTAGTCCTTTAACTTTAAGATAAAAGTTAATATAATTCGCTCTTTAATTTACTTTAGGAAATAAAAAAGGTTCCTTACAATTTATCAACTTCTTAATTGATGCTATACAAGAAGATTCGAATGAGATAGAATAAAGGCATAAATAAAAGGAAATCCAAGTAGAAATAGAAAAGATGAAGATGTTTCTTAAGTGAAAAAGAAGAAATATTTAAAAAGAAAAAATCTTATAAAGTAGATTTAATATGTAAGTAATTAAAATACAATTAGAAGCAATTTTTATATAGAATAAATAAATATTTTATATTTAAAGTTGCAAATTATCAAACATAATAAATAAATGTCCAAAATTTTAGTTTAATTCTCTTTAAAGTAAATAACTTTAACACCTTCACTATATGATTATACTCAAAATACCTAATATAAATATTTATTTTGTAATATCACTAATTTCTCTTCATTAGTTTCAATGTAATTT
>CAMPDV010007063.1:0-21297 GCA_946699065.1 Loxodes magnus
AGAAGTAATAAGTATTTAGAAAAGTGAAGAAGTAAAGTAAGAAAAGAAGAAAGATTTTCAGTTTTAAGGAGTATGCTTTGAGAAGTAATAAGTATTTAGAAAAGTGAAGAAGTAAAGTAAGAAAAGAATATCTAATGATAAGTTTGCGTAGCAAGCACTAAAATATAAGTTAGTATATCCAAAATGTTAGTTATAATGTCACAATTACGAATCTTTATTCGGTTAGTCAAGATATGCTTGTAGATGAAAGTTAGCCTATTGAAAAGTGAAGAAGTAAAGTAAGAAAAGAAGATAAAATTTCAGTTTTAAGGAGTATGCTTTGAGAAGTAATAAGTATTTAGAAAAGTGAAGAAGTAAAGTAAGAAAAGAAGATAGAATTTCAGTTTTAAGAGTATGCTTTGAGAAGTAATAAGTATTTAGAAAAGTGAAGAAGTAAAGTAAGAAAAGAAGAAAGATTTTCAGTTTTAAGGAGTATGCTTTGAGAAGTAATAAGTATTTAGAAAAGTGAAGAAGTAAAGTAAGAAAAGAATATCTAATGATAAGTTTTCGTAGCAAGCACTAAAATATAAGTTAGTATATCCAAAATGTTAGTTATAATGTCACAATTACGAATCTTTATTCGGTTTGTCAAGATATGCTTGTAGATGAAAGTTAGCCTATTGAAAAGTGAAGAAGTAAAGTAAGAAAAGAAGATAAAATTTCAGTTTTAAGGAGTATGCTTTGAGAAGTAATAAGTATTTAGAAAAGTGAAGAAGTAAAGTAAGAAAAGAAGATAGAATTTCAGTTTTAAGAGTATGCTTTGAGAAGTAATAAGTATTTAGAAAAGTGAAGAAGTAAAGTAAGAAAAGAAGAAAGATTTTCAGTTTTAAGGAGTATGCTTTGAGAAGTAATAAGTATTTAGAAAAGTGAAGAAGTAAAGTAAGAAAAGAATATCTAATGATAAGTTTTCGTAGCAAGCACTAAAATATAAGTTAGTATATCCAAAATGTTAGTTATAATGTCACAATTACGAATCTTTATTCGGTTAGTCAAGATATGCTTGTAGATGAAAGTTAGCCTATAGAAAAGTGAAGAAGTAAAGTAAGAAAAGAATATCTAATGATAAGTTTTCGTAGCAAGCACTAAAATATAAGTTAGTATATCTAAAATGTTAGTTATAATGTCACAATTACGAATCTTTATTCGGTTTGTCAAGATATGCTTGTAGATGAAAGTTAGCCTATTGAAAAGTGAAGAAGTAAAGTAAGAAAAGAAGATAGAATTTCAGTTTTAAGAGTATGCTTTGAGAAGTAATAAGTATTTAGAAAAGTGAAGAAGTAAAGTAAGAAAAGAAGAAAGATTTTCAGTTTTAAGGAGTATGCTTTGAGAAGTAATAAGTATTTAGAAAAGTGAAGAAGTAAAGTAAGAAAAGAATATCTAATGATAAGTTTGCGTAGCAAGCACTAAAATATAAGTTAGTATATCCAAAATGTTAGTTATAATGTCACAATTACGAATCTTTATTCGGTTAGTCAAGATATGCTTGTAGATGAAAGTTAGCCTATTGAAAAGTGAAGAAGTAAAGTAAGAAAAGAAGATAAAATTTCAGTTTTAAGGAGTATGCTTTGAGAAGTAATAAGTATTTAGAAAAGTGAAGAAGTAAAGTAAGAAAAGAAGATAGAATTTCAGTTTTAAGAGTATGCTTTGAGAAGTAATAAGTATTTAGAAAAGTGAAGAAGTAAAGTAAGAAAAGAAGAAAGATTTTCAGTTTTAAGGAGTATGCTTTGAGAAGTAATAAGTATTTAGAAAAGTGAAGAAGTAAAGTAAGAAAAGAATATCTAATGATAAGTTTTCGTAGCAAGCACTAAAATATAAGTTAGTATATCCAAAATGTTAGTTATAATGTCACAATTACGAATCTTTATTCGGTTTGTCAAGATATGCTTGTAGATGAAAGTTAGCCTATTGAAAAGTGAAGAAGTAAAGTAAGAAAAGAAGATAAAATTTCAGTTTTAAGGAGTATGCTTTGAGAAGTAATAAGTATTTAGAAAAGTGAAGAAGTAAAGTAAGAAAAGAAGATAGAATTTCAGTTTTAAGAGTATGCTTTGAGAAGTAATAAGTATTTAGAAAAGTGAAGAAGTAAAGTAAGAAAAGAAGAAAGATTTTCAGTTTTAAGGAGTATGCTTTGAGAAGTAATAAGTATTTAGAAAAGTGAAGAAGTAAAGTAAGAAAAGAATATCTAATGATAAGTTTTCGTAGCAAGCACTAAAATATAAGTTAGTATATCCAAAATGTTAGTTATAATGTCACAATTACGAATCTTTATTCGGTTAGTCAAGATATGCTTGTAGATGAAAGTTAGCCTATAGAAAAGTGAAGAAGTAAAGTAAGAAAAGAATATCTAATGATAAGTTTTCGTAGCAAGCACTAAAATATAAGTTAGTATATCTAAAATGTTAGTTATAATGTCACAATTACGAATCTTTATTCGGTTTGTCAAGATATGCTTGTAGATGAAAGTTAGCCTATTGAAAAGTGAAGAAGTAAAGTAAGAAAAGAAGATAGAATTTCAGTTTTAAGAGTATGCTTTGAGAAGTAATAAGTATTTAGAAAAGTGAAGAAGTAAAGTAAGAAAAGAAGAAAGATTTTCAGTTTTAAGGAGTATGCTTTGAGAAGTAATAAGTATTTAGAAAAGTGAAGAAGTAAAGTAAGAAAAGAAGAAAGATTTTCAGTTTTAAGGAGTATGCTTTGAGAAGTAATAAGTATTTAGAAAAGTGAAGAAGTAAAGTAAGAAAAGAAGAAAGATTTTCAGTTTTAAGGAGTATGCTTTGAGAAGTAATAAGTATTTAGAAAAGTGAAGAAGTAAAGTAAGAAAAGAAGAAAGAATTTCAGTTTTAAGGAGTATGCTTTGAGAAGTAATAAGTATTTAGAAAAGTGAAGAAGTAAAGTAAGAAAAGAAGAAAGATTTTCAGTTTTAAGGAGTATGCTTTGAGAAGTAATAAGTATTTAGAAAAGTGAAGAAGTAAAGTAAGAAAAGAATATCTAATGATAAGTTTTCGTAGCAAGCACTAAAATATAAGTTAGTATATCCAAAATGTTAGTTATAATGTCACAATTACGAATCTTTATTCGGTTAGTCAAGATATGCTTGTAGATGAAAGTTAGCCTATTGAAAAGTGAAGAAGTAAAGTAAGAAAAGAAGATAAAATTTCAGTTTTAAGGAGTATGCTTTGAGAAGTAATAAGTATTTAGAAAAGTGAAGAAGTAAAGTAAGAAAAGAATATCTAATGATAAGTTTTCGTAGCAAGCACTAAAATATAAGTTAGTATATCTAAAATGTTAGTTATAATGTCACAATTACGAATCTTTATTCGGTTAGTCAAGATATGCTTGTAGATGAAAGTTAGCCTATTGAAAAGTGAAGAAGTAAAGTAAGAAAAGAAGATAAAATTTCAGTTTTAAGGAGTATGCTTTGAGAAGTAATAAGTATTTAGAAAAGTGAAGAAGTAAAGTAAGAAAAGAATATCTAATGATAAGTTTTCGTAGCAAGCACTAAAATATAAGTTAGTATATCTAAAATGTTAGTTATAATGTCACAATTACGAATCTTTATTCGGTTTGTCAAGATATGCTTGTAGATGAAAGTTAGCCTATTGAAAAGTGAAGAAGTAAAGTAAGAAAAGAAGATAGAATTTCAGTTTTAAGAGTATGCTTTGAGAAGTAATAAGTATTTAGAAAAGTGAAGAAGTAAAGTAAGAAAAGAAGAAAGATTTTCAGTTTTAAGGAGTATGCTTTGAGAAGTAATAAGTATTTAGAAAAGTGAAGAAGTAAAGTAAGAAAAGAAGAAAGATTTTCAGTTTTAAGGAGTATGCTTTGAGAAGTAATAAGTATTTAGAAAAGTGAAGAAGTAAAGTAAGAAAAGAAGAAAGATTTTCAGTTTTAAGGAGTATGCTTTGAGAAGTAATAAGTATTTAGAAAAGTGAAGAAGTAAAGTAAGAAAAGAATATCTAATGATAAGTTTGCGTAGCAAGCACTAAAATATAAGTTAGTATATCCAAAATGTTAGTTATAATGTCACAATTACGAATCTTTATTCGGTTAGTCAAGATATGCTTGTAGATGAAAGTTAGCCTATTGAAAAGTGAAGAAGTAAAGTAAGAAAAGAAGATAAAATTTCAGTTTTAAGGAGTATGCTTTGAGAAGTAATAAGTATTTAGAAAAGTGAAGAAGTAAAGTAAGAAAAGAAGATAGAATTTCAGTTTTAAGAGTATGCTTTGAGAAGTAATAAGTATTTAGAAAAGTGAAGAAGTAAAGTAAGAAAAGAAGAAAGATTTTCAGTTTTAAGGAGTATGCTTTGAGAAGTAATAAGTATTTAGAAAAGTGAAGAAGTAAAGTAAGAAAAGAATATCTAATGATAAGTTTTCGTAGCAAGCACTAAAATATAAGTTAGTATATCCAAAATGTTAGTTATAATGTCACAATTACGAATCTTTATTCGGTTAGTCAAGATATGCTTGTAGATGAAAGTTAGCCTATAGAAAAGTGAAGAAGTAAAGTAAGAAAAGAATATCTAATGATAAGTTTTCGTAGCAAGCACTAAAATATAAGTTAGTATATCTAAAATGTTAGTTATAATGTCACAATTACGAATCTTTATTCGGTTTGTCAAGATATGCTTGTAGATGAAAGTTAGCCTATTGAAAAGTGAAGAAGTAAAGTAAGAAAAGAAGATAGAATTTCAGTTTTAAGAGTATGCTTTGAGAAGTAATAAGTATTTAGAAAAGTGAAGAAGTAAAGTAAGAAAAGAAGAAAGATTTTCAGTTTTAAGGAGTATGCTTTGAGAAGTAATAAGTATTTAGAAAAGTGAAGAAGTAAAGTAAGAAAAGAATATCTAATGATAAGTTTGCGTAGCAAGCACTAAAATATAAGTTAGTATATCCAAAATGTTAGTTATAATGTCACAATTACGAATCTTTATTCGGTTAGTCAAGATATGCTTGTAGATGAAAGTTAGCCTATTGAAAAGTGAAGAAGTAAAGTAAGAAAAGAAGATAAAATTTCAGTTTTAAGGAGTATGCTTTGAGAAGTAATAAGTATTTAGAAAAGTGAAGAAGTAAAGTAAGAAAAGAAGATAGAATTTCAGTTTTAAGAGTATGCTTTGAGAAGTAATAAGTATTTAGAAAAGTGAAGAAGTAAAGTAAGAAAAGAAGAAAGATTTTCAGTTTTAAGGAGTATGCTTTGAGAAGTAATAAGTATTTAGAAAAGTGAAGAAGTAAAGTAAGAAAAGAATATCTAATGATAAGTTTTCGTAGCAAGCACTAAAATATAAGTTAGTATATCCAAAATGTTAGTTATAATGTCACAATTACGAATCTTTATTCGGTTTGTCAAGATATGCTTGTAGATGAAAGTTAGCCTATTGAAAAGTGAAGAAGTAAAGTAAGAAAAGAAGATAAAATTTCAGTTTTAAGGAGTATGCTTTGAGAAGTAATAAGTATTTAGAAAAGTGAAGAAGTAAAGTAAGAAAAGAAGATAGAATTTCAGTTTTAAGAGTATGCTTTGAGAAGTAATAAGTATTTAGAAAAGTGAAGAAGTAAAGTAAGAAAAGAAGAAAGATTTTCAGTTTTAAGGAGTATGCTTTGAGAAGTAATAAGTATTTAGAAAAGTGAAGAAGTAAAGTAAGAAAAGAATATCTAATGATAAGTTTTCGTAGCAAGCACTAAAATATAAGTTAGTATATCCAAAATGTTAGTTATAATGTCACAATTACGAATCTTTATTCGGTTAGTCAAGATATGCTTGTAGATGAAAGTTAGCCTATAGAAAAGTGAAGAAGTAAAGTAAGAAAAGAATATCTAATGATAAGTTTTCGTAGCAAGCACTAAAATATAAGTTAGTATATCTAAAATGTTAGTTATAATGTCACAATTACGAATCTTTATTCGGTTTGTCAAGATATGCTTGTAGATGAAAGTTAGCCTATTGAAAAGTGAAGAAGTAAAGTAAGAAAAGAAGATAGAATTTCAGTTTTTCAGTTTTAAGAGTATGCTTTGAGAAGTAATAAGTATTTAGAAAAGTGAAGAAGTAAAGTAAGAAAAGAAGAAAGATTTTCAGTTTTAAGGAGTATGCTTTGAGAAGTAATAAGTATTTAGAAAAGTGAAGAAGTAAAGTAAGAAAAGAAGAAAGATTTTCAGTTTTAAGGAGTATGCTTTGAGAAGTAATAAGTAGCCTTTAGAAAAGTGAAGAAGTAAAGTAAGAAAAGAAGAAAGATTTTCAGTTTTAAGGAGTATGCTTTGAGAAGTAATAAGTATTTAGAAAAGTGAAGAAGTAAAGTAAGAAAAGAAGATAGAATTTCAGTTTTAAGGAGTATGCTTTGAGAAGTAATAAGTATTTAGAAAAGTGAAGAAGTAAAGTAAGAAAAGAAGAAAGATTTTCAGTTTTAAGGAGTATGCTTTGAGAAGTAATAAGTATTTAGAAAAGTGAAGAAGTAAAGTAAGAAAAGAATATCTAATGATAAGTTTTCGTAGCAAGCACTAAAATATAAGTTAGTATATCCAAAATGTTAGTTATAATGTCACAATTACGAATCTTTATTCGGTTAGTCAAGATATGCTTGTAGATGAAAGTTAGCCTATTGAAAAGTGAAGAAGTAAAGTAAGAAAAGAAGATAAAATTTCAGTTTTAAGGAGTATGCTTTGAGAAGTAATAAGTATTTAGAAAAGTGAAGAAGTAAAGTAAGAAAAGAATATCTAATGATAAGTTTTCGTAGCAAGCACTAAAATATAAGTTAGTATATCTAAAATGTTAGTTATAATGTCACAATTACGAATCTTTATTCGGTTAGTCAAGATATGCTTGTAGATGAAAGTTAGCCTATTGAAAAGTGAAGAAGTAAAGTAAGAAAAGAAGATAAATTTCAGTTTTAAGGAGTATGCTTTGAGAAGTAATAAGTATTTAGAAAAGTGAAGAAGTAAAGTAAGAAAAGAATATCTAATGATAAGTTTTCGTAGCAAGCACTAAAATATAAGTTAGTATATCTAAAATGTTAGTTATAATGTCACAATTACGAATCTTTATTCGGTTTGTCAAGATATGCTTGTAGATGAAAGTTAGCCTATTGAAAAGTGAAGAAGTAAAGTAAGAAAAGAAGATAGAATTTCAGTTTTAAGAGTATGCTTTGAGAAGTAATAAGTATTTAGAAAAGTGAAGAAGTAAAGTAAGAAAAGAAGAAAGATTTTCAGTTTTAAGGAGTATGCTTTGAGAAGTAATAAGTATTTAGAAAAGTGAAGAAGTAAAGTAAGAAAAGAAGATAGAATTTCAGTTTTAAGGAGTATGCTTTGAGAAGTAATAAGTATTTAGAAAAGTGAAGAAGTAAAGTAAGAAAAGAAGAAAGATTTTCAGTTTTAAGGAGTATGCTTTGAGAAGTAATAAGTATTTAGAAAAGTGAAGAAGTAAAGTAAGAAAAGAATATCTAATGATAAGTTTTCGTAGCAAGCACTAAAATATAAGTTAGTATATCCAAAATGTTAGTTATAATGTCACAATTACGAATCTTTATTCGGTTAGTCAAGATATGCTTGTAGATGAAAGTTAGCCTATTGAAAAGTGAAGAAGTAAAGTAAGAAAAGAAGATAAAATTTCAGTTTTAAGGAGTATGCTTTGAGAAGTAATAAGTATTTAGAAAAGTGAAGAAGTAAAGTAAGAAAAGAAT
This sequence comes from Loxodes magnus, assembly GCA_946699065.1. Taxonomy (NCBI): domain Eukaryota; phylum Ciliophora; class Karyorelictea; order Loxodida; family Loxodidae; genus Loxodes; species Loxodes magnus. The sequence continues at coordinate 7,691 of CAMPDV010007063.1, forward strand.
ATCTAATGATAAGTTTTCGTAGCAAGCACTAAAATATAAGTTAGTATATCTAAAATGTTAGTTATAATGTCACAATTACGAATCTTTATTCGGTTTGTCAAGATATGCTTGTAGATGAAAGTTAGCCTATTGAAAAGTGAAGAAGTAAAGTAAGAAAAGAAGATAGAATTTCAGTTTTAAGAGTATGCTTTGAGAAGTAATAAGTATTTAGAAAAGTGAAGAAGTAAAGTAAGAAAAGAAGAAAGATTTTCAGTTTTAAGGAGTATGCTTTGAGAAGTAATAAGTATTTAGAAAAGTGAAGAAGTAAAGTAAGAAAAGAATATCTAATGATAAGTTTGCGTAGCAAGCACTAAAATATAAGTTAGTATATCCAAAATGTTAGTTATAATGTCACAATTACGAATCTTTATTCGGTTAGTCAAGATATGCTTGTAGATGAAAGTTAGCCTATTGAAAAGTGAAGAAGTAAAGTAAGAAAAGAAGATAAAATTTCAGTTTTAAGGAGTATGCTTTGAGAAGTAATAAGTATTTAGAAAAGTGAAGAAGTAAAGTAAGAAAAGAAGATAGAATTTCAGTTTTAAGAGTATGCTTTGAGAAGTAATAAGTATTTAGAAAAGTGAAGAAGTAAAGTAAGAAAAGAAGATAGAATTTCAGTTTTAAGAGTATGCTTTGAGAAGTAATAAGTATTTAGAAAAGTGAAGAAGTAAAGTAAGAAAAGAAGAAAGATTTTCAGTTTTAAGGAGTATGCTTTGAGAAGTAATAAGTATTTAGAAAAGTGAAGAAGTAAAGTAAGAAAAGAATATCTAATGATAAGTTTTCGTAGCAAGCACTAAAATATAAGTTAGTATATCCAAAATGTTAGTTATAATGTCACAATTACGAATCTTTATTCGGTTAGTCAAGATATGCTTGTAGATGAAAGTTAGCCTATTGAAAAGTGAAGAAGTAAAGTAAGAAAAGAAGATAGAATTTCAGTTTTAAGAGTATGCTTTGAGAAGTAATAAGTATTTAGAAAAGTGAAGAAGTAAAGTAAGAAAAGAAGAAAGATTTTCAGTTTTAAGGAGTATGCTTTGAGAAGTAATAAGTATTTAGAAAAGTGAAGAAGTAAAGTAAGAAAAGAATATCTAATGATAAGTTTGCGTAGCAAGCACTAAAATATAAGTTAGTATATCCAAAATGTTAGTTATAATGTCACAATTACGAATCTTTATTCGGTTAGTCAAGATATGCTTGTAGATGAAAGTTAGCCTATTGAAAAGTGAAGAAGTAAAGTAAGAAAAGAAGATAAAATTTCAGTTTTAAGGAGTATGCTTTGAGAAGTAATAAGTATTTAGAAAAGTGAAGAAGTAAAGTAAGAAAAGAAGATAGAATTTCAGTTTTAAGAGTATGCTTTGAGAAGTAATAAGTATTTAGAAAAGTGAAGAAGTAAAGTAAGAAAAGAAGATAGAATTTCAGTTTTAAGAGTATGCTTTGAGAAGTAATAAGTATTTAGAAAAGTGAAGAAGTAAAGTAAGAAAAGAAGAAAGATTTTCAGTTTTAAGGAGTATGCTTTGAGAAGTAATAAGTATTTAGAAAAGTGAAGAAGTAAAGTAAGAAAAGAATATCTAATGATAAGTTTGCGTAGCAAGCACTAAAATATAAGTTAGTATATCCAAAATGTTAGTTATAATGTCACAATTACGAATCTTTATTCGGTTAGTCAAGATATGCTTGTAGATGAAAGTTAGCCTATTGAAAAGTGAAGAAGTAAAGTAAGAAAAGAAGATAAAATTTCAGTTTTAAGGAGTATGCTTTGAGAAGTAATAAGTATTTAGAAAAGTGAAGAAGTAAAGTAAGAAAAGAATATCTAATGATAAGTTTTCGTAGCAAGCACTAAAATATAAGTTAGTATATCTAAAATGTTAGTTATAATGTCACAATTACGAATCTTTATTCGGTTTGTCAAGATATGCTTGTAGATGAAAGTTAGCCTATTGAAAAGTGAAGAAGTAAAGTAAGAAAAGAAGATAGAATTTCAGTTTTAAGAGTATGCTTTGAGAAGTAATAAGTATTTAGAAAAGTGAAGAAGTAAAGTAAGAAAAGAAGAAAGATTTTCAGTTTTAAGGAGTATGCTTTGAGAAGTAATAAGTATTTAGAAAAGTGAAGAAGTAAAGTAAGAAAAGAATATCTAATGATAAGTTTGCGTAGCAAGCACTAAAATATAAGTTAGTATATCCAAAATGTTAGTTATAATGTCACAATTACGAATCTTTATTCGGTTAGTCAAGATATGCTTGTAGATGAAAGTTAGCCTATTGAAAAGTGAAGAAGTAAAGTAAGAAAAGAAGATAAAATTTCAGTTTTAAGGAGTATGCTTTGAGAAGTAATAAGTATTTAGAAAAGTGAAGAAGTAAAGTAAGAAAAGAAGATAGAATTTCAGTTTTAAGAGTATGCTTTGAGAAGTAATAAGTATTTAGAAAAGTGAAGAAGTAAAGTAAGAAAAGAAGAAAGATTTTCAGTTTTAAGGAGTATGCTTTGAGAAGTAATAAGTATTTAGAAAAGTGAAGAAGTAAAGTAAGAAAAGAATATCTAATGATAAGTTTTCGTAGCAAGCACTAAAATATAAGTTAGTATATCTAAAATGTTAGTTATAATGTCACAATTACGAATCTTTATTCGGTTAGTCAAGATATGCTTGTAGATGAAAGTTAGCCTATTGAAAAGTGAAGAAGTAAAGTAAGAAAAGAAGATAGAATTTCAGTTTTAAGAGTATGCTTTGAGAAGTAATAAGTATTTAGAAAAGTGAAGAAGTAAAGTAAGAAAAGAAGAAAGATTTTCAGTTTTAAGGAGTATGCTTTGAGAAGTAATAAGTATTTAGAAAAGTGAAGAAGTAAAGTAAGAAAAGAATATCTAATGATAAGTTTGCGTAGCAAGCACTAAAATATAAGTTAGTATATCCAAAATGTTAGTTATAATGTCACAATTACGAATCTTTATTCGGTTAGTCAAGATATGCTTGTAGATGAAAGTTAGCCTATTGAAAAGTGAAGAAGTAAAGTAAGAAAAGAAGATAAAATTTCAGTTTTAAGGAGTATGCTTTGAGAAGTAATAAGTATTTAGAAAAGTGAAGAAGTAAAGTAAGAAAAGAAGATAGAATTTCAGTTTTAAGAGTATGCTTTGAGAAGTAATAAGTATTTAGAAAAGTGAAGAAGTAAAGTAAGAAAAGAAGAAAGATTTTCAGTTTTAAGGAGTATGCTTTGAGAAGTAATAAGTATTTAGAAAAGTGAAGAAGTAAAGTAAGAAAAGAATATCTAATGATAAGTTTTCGTAGCAAGCACTAAAATATAAGTTAGTATATCCAAAATGTTAGTTATAATGTCACAATTACGAATCTTTATTCGGTTAGTCAAGATATGCTTGTAGATGAAAGTTAGCCTATTGAAAAGTGAAGAAGTAAAGTAAGAAAAGAAGATAAAATTTCAGTTTTAAGGAGTATGCTTTGAGAAGTAATAAGTATTTAGAAAAGTGAAGAAGTAAAGTAAGAAAAGAATATCTAATGATAAGTTTTCGTAGCAAGCACTAAAATATAAGTTAGTATATCTAAAATGTTAGTTATAATGTCACAATTACGAATCTTTATTCGGTTTGTCAAGATATGCTTGTAGATGAAAGTTAGCCTATTGAAAAGTGAAGAAGTAAAGTAAGAAAAGAAGATAGAATTTCAGTTTTAAGAGTATGCTTTGAGAAGTAATAAGTATTTAGAAAAGTGAAGAAGTAAAGTAAGAAAAGAAGAAAGATTTTCAGTTTTAAGGAGTATGCTTTGAGAAGTAATAAGTATTTAGAAAAGTGAAGAAGTAAAGTAAGAAAAGAATATCTAATGATAAGTTTGCGTAGCAAGCACTAAAATATAAGTTAGTATATCCAAAATGTTAGTTATAATGTCACAATTACGAATCTTTATTCGGTTAGTCAAGATATGCTTGTAGATGAAAGTTAGCCTATTGAAAAGTGAAGAAGTAAAGTAAGAAAAGAAGATAAAATTTCAGTTTTAAGGAGTATGCTTTGAGAAGTAATAAGTATTTAGAAAAGTGAAGAAGTAAAGTAAGAAAAGAAGATAGAATTTCAGTTTTAAGAGTATGCTTTGAGAAGTAATAAGTATTTAGAAAAGTGAAGAAGTAAAGTAAGAAAAGAAGAAAGATTTTCAGTTTTAAGGAGTATGCTTTGAGAAGTAATAAGTATTTAGAAAAGTGAAGAAGTAAAGTAAGAAAAGAATATCTAATGATAAGTTTTCGTAGCAAGCACTAAAATATAAGTTAGTATATCCAAAATGTTAGTTATAATGTCACAATTACGAATCTTTATTCGGTTTGTCAAGATATGCTTGTAGATGAAAGTTAGCCTATTGAAAAGTGAAGAAGTAAAGTAAGAAAAGAAGATAAAATTTCAGTTTTAAGGAGTATGCTTTGAGAAGTAATAAGTATTTAGAAAAGTGAAGAAGTAAAGTAAGAAAAGAAGATAGAATTTCAGTTTTAAGAGTATGCTTTGAGAAGTAATAAGTATTTAGAAAAGTGAAGAAGTAAAGTAAGAAAAGAAGAAAGATTTTCAGTTTTAAGGAGTATGCTTTGAGAAGTAATAAGTATTTAGAAAAGTGAAGAAGTAAAGTAAGAAAAGAATATCTAATGATAAGTTTTCGTAGCAAGCACTAAAATATAAGTTAGTATATCCAAAATGTTAGTTATAATGTCACAATTACGAATCTTTATTCGGTTAGTCAAGATATGCTTGTAGATGAAAGTTAGCCTATAGAAAAGTGAAGAAGTAAAGTAAGAAAAGAATATCTAATGATAAGTTTTCGTAGCAAGCACTAAAATATAAGTTAGTATATCTAAAATGTTAGTTATAATGTCACAATTACGAATCTTTATTCGGTTTGTCAAGATATGCTTGTAGATGAAAGTTAGCCTATTGAAAAGTGAAGAAGTAAAGTAAGAAAAGAAGATAGAATTTCAGTTTTAAGAGTATGCTTTGAGAAGTAATAAGTATTTAGAAAAGTGAAGAAGTAAAGTAAGAAAAGAAGAAAGATTTTCAGTTTTAAGGAGTATGCTTTGAGAAGTAATAAGTATTTAGAAAAGTGAAGAAGTAAAGTAAGAAAAGAATATCTAATGATAAGTTTGCGTAGCAAGCACTAAAATATAAGTTAGTATATCCAAAATGTTAGTTATAATGTCACAATTACGAATCTTTATTCGGTTAGTCAAGATATGCTTGTAGATGAAAGTTAGCCTATTGAAAAGTGAAGAAGTAAAGTAAGAAAAGAAGATAAAATTTCAGTTTTAAGGAGTATGCTTTGAGAAGTAATAAGTATTTAGAAAAGTGAAGAAGTAAAGTAAGAAAAGAAGATAGAATTTCAGTTTTAAGAGTATGCTTTGAGAAGTAATAAGTATTTAGAAAAGTGAAGAAGTAAAGTAAGAAAAGAAGAAAGATTTTCAGTTTTAAGGAGTATGCTTTGAGAAGTAATAAGTATTTAGAAAAGTGAAGAAGTAAAGTAAGAAAAGAATATCTAATGATAAGTTTGCGTAGCAAGCACTAAAATATAAGTTAGTATATCCAAAATGTTAGTTATAATGTCACAATTACGAATCTTTATTCGGTTTGTCAAGATATGCTTGTAGATGAAAGTTAGCCTATTGAAAAGTGAAGAAGTAAAGTAAGAAAAGAAGATAAAATTTCAGTTTTAAGGAGTATGCTTTGAGAAGTAATAAGTATTTAGAAAAGTGAAGAAGTAAAGTAAGAAAAGAAGATAGAATTTCAGTTTTAAGAGTATGCTTTGAGAAGTAATAAGTATTTAGAAAAGTGAAGAAGTAAAGTAAGAAAAGAATATCTAATGATAAGTTTTCGTAGCAAGCACTAAAATATAAGTTAGTATATCCAAAATGTTAGTTATAATGTCACAATTACGAATCTTTATTCGGTTAGTCAAGATATGCTTGTAGATGAAAGTTAGCCTATTGAAAAGTGAAGAAGTAAAGTAAGAAAAGAAGATAAAATTTCAGTTTTAAGGAGTATGCTTTGAGAAGTAATAAGTATTTAGAAAAGTGAAGAAGTAAAGTAAGAAAAGAAGATAGAATTTCAGTTTTAAGAGTATGCTTTGAGAAGTAATAAGTATTTAGAAAAGTGAAGAAGTAAAGTAAGAAAAGAAGAAAGATTTTCAGTTTTAAGGAGTATGCTTTGAGAAGTAATAAGTATTTAGAAAAGTGAAGAAGTAAAGTAAGAAAAGAATATCTAATGATAAGTTTTCGTAGCAAGCACTAAAATATAAGTTAGTATATCCAAAATGTTAGTTATAATGTCACAATTACGAATCTTTATTCGGTTAGTCAAGATATGCTTGTAGATGAAAGTTAGCCTATAGAAAAGTGAAGAAGTAAAGTAAGAAAAGAATATCTAATGATAAGTTTTCGTAGCAAGCACTAAAATATAAGTTAGTATATCTAAAATGTTAGTTATAATGTCACAATTACGAATCTTTATTCGGTTTGTCAAGATATGCTTGTAGATGAAAGTTAGCCTATTGAAAAGTGAAGAAGTAAAGTAAGAAAAGAAGATAGAATTTCAGTTTTAAGAGTATGCTTTGAGAAGTAATAAGTATTTAGAAAAGTGAAGAAGTAAAGTAAGAAAAGAAGAAAGATTTTCAGTTTTAAGGAGTATGCTTTGAGAAGTAATAAGTATTTAGAAAAGTGAAGAAGTAAAGTAAGAAAAGAATATCTAATGATAAGTTTTCGTAGCAAGCACTAAAATATAAGTTAGTATATCCAAAATGTTAGTTATAATGTCACAATTACGAATCTTTATTCGGTTAGTCAAGATATGCTTGTAGATGAAAGTTAGCCTATAGAAAAGTGAAGAAGTAAAGTAAGAAAAGAATATCTAATGATAAGTTTTCGTAGCAAGCACTAAAATATAAGTTAGTATATCTAAAATGTTAGTTATAATGTCACAATTACGAATCTTTATTCGGTTTGTCAAGATATGCTTGTAGATGAAAGTTAGCCTATTGAAAAGTGAAGAAGTAAAGTAAGAAAAGAAGATAGAATTTCAGTTTTAAGAGTATGCTTTGAGAAGTAATAAGTATTTAGAAAAGTGAAGAAGTAAAGTAAGAAAAGAAGAAAGATTTTCAGTTTTAAGGAGTATGCTTTGAGAAGTAATAAGTATTTAGAAAAGTGAAGAAGTAAAGTAAGAAAAGAATATCTAATGATAAGTTTGCGTAGCAAGCACTAAAATATAAGTTAGTATATCCAAAATGTTAGTTATAATGTCACAATTACGAATCTTTATTCGGTTAGTCAAGATATGCTTGTAGATGAAAGTTAGCCTATTGAAAAGTGAAGAAGTAAAGTAAGAAAAGAAGATAAAATTTCAGTTTTAAGGAGTATGCTTTGAGAAGTAATAAGTATTTAGAAAAGTGAAGAAGTAAAGTAAGAAAAGAAGATAGAATTTCAGTTTTAAGAGTATGCTTTGAGAAGTAATAAGTATTTAGAAAAGTGAAGAAGTAAAGTAAGAAAAGAAGAAAGATTTTCAGTTTTAAGGAGTATGCTTTGAGAAGTAATAAGTATTTAGAAAAGTGAAGAAGTAAAGTAAGAAAAGAATATCTAATGATAAGTTTGCGTAGCAAGCACTAAAATATAAGTTAGTATATCCAAAATGTTAGTTATAATGTCACAATTACGAATCTTTATTCGGTTAGTCAAGATATGCTTGTAGATGAAAGTTAGCCTATTGAAAAGTGAAGAAGTAAAGTAAGAAAAGAAGATAAAATTTCAGTTTTAAGGAGTATGCTTTGAGAAGTAATAAGTATTTAGAAAAGTGAAGAAGTAAAGTAAGAAAAGAAGATAGAATTTCAGTTTTAAGAGTATGCTTTGAGAAGTAATAAGTATTTAGAAAAGTGAAGAAGTAAAGTAAGAAAAGAAGAAAGATTTTCAGTTTTAAGGAGTATGCTTTGAGAAGTAATAAGTATTTAGAAAAGTGAAGAAGTAAAGTAAGAAAAGAATATCTAATGATAAGTTTTCGTAGCAAGCACTAAAATATAAGTTAGTATATCCAAAATGTTAGTTATAATGTCACAATTACGAATCTTTATTCGGTTTGTCAAGATATGCTTGTAGATGAAAGTTAGCCTATTGAAAAGTGAAGAAGTAAAGTAAGAAAAGAAGATAAAATTTCAGTTTTAAGGAGTATGCTTTGAGAAGTAATAAGTATTTAGAAAAGTGAAGAAGTAAAGTAAGAAAAGAAGATAGAATTTCAGTTTTAAGAGTATGCTTTGAGAAGTAATAAGTATTTAGAAAAGTGAAGAAGTAAAGTAAGAAAAGAAGAAAGATTTTCAGTTTTAAGGAGTATGCTTTGAGAAGTAATAAGTATTTAGAAAAGTGAAGAAGTAAAGTAAGAAAAGAATATCTAATGATAAGTTTTCGTAGCAAGCACTAAAATATAAGTTAGAATATCCAAAATGTTAGTAATAATATAATAATCACGAATCTGTATTCGGTTCGTCAAGATATGCTTGTAGATGAAAGTTAGCCTATAGAAAAGTGAAGAAGTAAAGTAAGAAAAGAATATCTAATGATAAGTTTTCGTAGCAAGCACTAAAATATAAGTTAGAATATCCAAAATGTTAGTAATAATATAATAATCACGAATCTGTATTCGGTTCGTCAAGATATGCTTGTAGATGAAAGTTAGCCTATAGAAAAGTGAAGAAGTAAAGTAAGAAAAGAAGATAGAATTGCAGCTTTAAGGAGTATGCTCTGAGAAGTAATAAGTATTTAGAAAAGTGAAGAAGTAAAGTAAGAAAAGAAGAAAGATTTTCAGTTTTAAGGAGTATGCTTTGAGAAGTAATAAGTATTTAGAAAAGTGAAGAAGTAAAGTAAGAAAAGAATATCTAATGATAAGTTTTCGTAGCAAGCACTAAAATATAAGTTAGTATATCCAAAATGTTAGTTATAATGTCACAATTACGAATCTTTATTCGGTTAGTCAAGATATGCTTGTAGATGAAAGTTAGCCTATTGAAAAGTGAAGAAGTAAAGTAAGAAAAGAAGATAAAATTTCAGTTTTAAGGAGTATGCTTTGAGAAGTAATAAGTATTTAGAAAAGTGAAGAAGTAAAGTAAGAAAAGAAGATAGAATTGCAGCTTTAAGGAGTATGCTCTGAGAAGTAATAAGTATTTAGAAAAGTGAAGAAGTAAAGTAAGAAAAGAAGAAAGATTTTCAGTTTTAAGGAGTATGCTTTGAGAAGTAATAAGTATTTAGAAAAGTGAAGAAGTAAAGTAAGAAAAGAATATCTAATGATAAGTTTTCGTAGCAAGCACTAAAATATAAGTTAGTATATCCAAAATGTTAGTTATAATGTCACAATTACGAATCTTTAATTCGGTTAGTCAAGATATGCTTGTAGATGAAAGTTAGCCTATAGAAAAGTGAAGAAGTAAAGTAAGAAAAGAATATCTAATGATAAGTTTTAAGTAGCAAGCACTAAAATATAAGTTAGTATATCTAAAATGTTAGTTATAATGTCACAATTACGAATCTTTATTCGGTTTGTCAAGATATGCTTGTAGATGAAAGTTAGCCTATTGAAAAGTGAAGAAGTAAAGTAAGAAAAGAAGATAGAATTTCAGTTTTAAGAGTATGCTTTGAGAAGTAATAAGTATTTAGAAAAGTGAAGAAGTAAAGTAAGAAAAGAAGAAAGATTTCAGTTTTAAGGAGTATGCTTTGAGAAGTAATAAGTATTTAGAAAAGTGAAGAAGTAAAGTAAGAAAAGAATATCTAATGATAAGTTTTCGTAGCAAGCACTAAAATATAAGTTAGTATATCCAAAATGTTAGTTATAATGTCACAATTACGAATCTTTATTCGGTTAGTCAAGATATGCTTGTAGATGAAAGTTAGCCTATAGAAAAGTGAAGAAGTAAAGTAAGAAAAGAATATCTAATGATAAGTTTTCGTAGCAAGCACTAAAATATAAGTTAGTATATCTAAAATGTTAGTTATAATGTCACAATTACGAATCTTTATTCGGTTTGTCAAGATATGCTTGTAGATGAAAGTTAGCCTATTGAAAAGTGAAGAAGTAAAGTAAGAAAAGAAGATAGAATTTCAGTTTTAAGAGTATGCTTTGAGAAGTAATAAGTATTTAGAAAAGTGAAGAAGTAAAGTAAGAAAAGAAGAAAGATTTTCAGTTTTAAGGAGTATGCTTTGAGAAGTAATAAGTATTTAGAAAAGTGAAGAAGTAAAGTAAGAAAAGAATATCTAATGATAAGTTTGCGTAGCAAGCACTAAAATATAAGTTAGTATATCCAAAATGTTAGTTATAATGTCACAATTACGAATCTTTATTCGGTTAGTCAAGATATGCTTGTAGATGAAAGTTAGCCTATTGAAAAGTGAAGAAGTAAAGTAAGAAAAGAAGATAAATTTCAGTTTTAAGGAGTATGCTTTGAGAAGTAATAAGTATTTAGAAAAGTGAAGAAGTAAAGTAAGAAAAGAAGATAGAATTTCAGTTTTAAGAGTATGCTTTGAGAAGTAATAAGTATTTAGAAAAGTGAAGAAGTAAAGTAAGAAAAGAAGATAGAATTTCAGTTTTAAGAGTATGCTTTGAGAAGTAATAAGTATTTAGAAAAGTGAAGAAGTAAAGTAAGAAAAGAAGAAAGATTTTCAGTTTTAAGGAGTATGCTTTGAGAAGTAATAAGTATTTAGAAAAGTGAAGAAGTAAAGTAAGAAAAGAATATCTAATGATAAGTTTTCGTAGCAAGCACTAAAATATAAGTTAGTATATCCAAAATGTTAGTTATAATGTCACAATTACGAATCTTTATTCGGTTTGTCAAGATATGCTTGTAGATGAAAGTTAGCCTATAGAAAAGTGAAGAAGTAAAGTAAGAAAAGAATATCTAATGATAAGTTTTCGTAGCAAGCACTAAAATATAAGTTAGTATATCTAAAATGTTAGTTATAATGTCACAATTACGAATCTTTATTCGGTTTGTCAAGATATGCTTGTAGATGAAAGTTAGCCTATTGAAAAGTGAAGAAGTAAAGTAAGAAAAGAAGATAGAATTTCAGTTTTAAGAGTATGCTTTGAGAAGTAATAAGTATTTAGAAAAGTGAAGAAGTAAAGTAAGAAAAGAAGAAAGATTTTCAGTTTTAAGGAGTATGCTTTGAGAAGTAATAAGTATTTAGAAAAGTGAAGAAGTAAAGTAAGAAAAGAATATCTAATGATAAGTTTTCGTAGCAAGCACTAAAATATAAGTTAGTATATCCAAAATGTTAGTTATAATGTCACAATTACGAATCTTTATTCGGTTAGTCAAGATATGCTTGTAGATGAAAGTTAGCCTATTGAAAAGTGAAGAAGTAAAGTAAGAAAAGAAGATAAAATTTCAGTTTTAAGGAGTATGCTTTGAGAAGTAATAAGTATTAGAAAAGTGAAGAAGTAAAGTAAGAAAAGAAGATAGAATTTCAGTTTTAAGAGTATGCTTTGAGAAGTAATAAGTATTTAGAAAAGTGAAGAAGTAAAGTAAGAAAAGAAGAAAGATTTTCAGTTTTAAGGAGTATGCTTTGAGAAGTAATAAGTATTTAGAAAAGTGAAGAAGTAAAGTAAGAAAAGAATATCTAATGATAAGTTTTCGTAGCAAGCACTAAAATATAAGTTAGTATATCCAAAATGTTAGTTATAATGTCACAATTACGAATCTTTATTCGGTTAGTCAAGATATGCTTGTAGATGAAAGTTAGCCTATTGAAAAGTGAAGAAGTAAAGTAAGAAAAGAAGATAAAATTTCAGTTTTAAGGAGTATGCTTTGAGAAGTAATAAGTATTTAGAAAAGTGAAGAAGTAAAGTAAGAAAAGAAGATAGAATTTCAGTTTTAAGAGTATGCTTTGAGAAGTAATAAGTATTTAGAAAAGTGAAGAAGTAAAGTAAGAAAAGAAGAAAGATTTTCAGTTTTAAGGAGTATGCTTTGAGAAGTAATAAGTATTTAGAAAAGTGAAGAAGTAAAGTAAGAAAAGAATATCTAATGATAAGTTTTCGTAGCAAGCACTAAAATATAAGTTAGTATATCCAAAATGTTAGTTATAATGTCACAATTACGAATCTTTATTCGGTTAGTCAAGATATGCTTGTAGATGAAAGTTAGCCTATAGAAAAGTGAAGAAGTAAAGTAAGAAAAGAATATCTAATGATAAGTTTTCGTAGCAAGCACTAAAATATAAGTTAGTATATCTAAAATGTTAGTTATAATGTCACAATTACGAATCTTTATTCGGTTTGTCAAGATATGCTTGTAGATGAAAGTTAGCCTATTGAAAAGTGAAGAAGTAAAGTAAGAAAAGAAGATAGAATTTCAGTTTTAAGAGTATGCTTTGAGAAGTAATAAGTATTTAGAAAAGTGAAGAAGTAAAGTAAGAAAAGAAGAAAGATTTTCAGTTTTAAGGAGTATGCTTTGAGAAGTAATAAGTATTTAGAAAAGTGAAGAAGTAAAGTAAGAAAAGAATATCTAATGATAAGTTTTCGTAGCAAGCACTAAAATATAAGTTAGTATATCCAAAATGTTAGTTATAATGTCACAATTACGAATCTTTATTCGGTTAGTCAAGATATGCTTGTAGATGAAAGTTAGCCTATAGAAAAGTGAAGAAGTAAAGTAAGAAAAGAATATCTAATGATAAGTTTTCGTAGCAAGCACTAAAATATAAGTTAGTATATCTAAAATGTTAGTTATAATGTCACAATTACGAATCTTTATTCGGTTTGTCAAGATATGCTTGTAGATGAAAGTTAGCCTATTGAAAAGTGAAGAAGTAAAGTAAGAAAAGAAGATAGAATTTCAGTTTTAAGAGTATGCTTTGAGAAGTAATAAGTATTTAGAAAAGTGAAGAAGTAAAGTAAGAAAAGAAGAAAGATTTTCAGTTTTAAGGAGTATGCTTTGAGAAGTAATAAGTATTTAGAAAAGTGAAGAAGTAAAGTAAGAAAAGAATATCTAATGATAAGTTTGCGTAGCAAGCACTAAAATATAAGTTAGTATATCCAAAATGTTAGTTATAATGTCACAATTACGAATCTTTATTCGGTTAGTCAAGATATGCTTGTAGATGAAAGTTAGCCTATTGAAAAGTGAAGAAGTAAAGTAAGAAAAGAAGATAAAATTTCAGTTTTAAGGAGTATGCTTTGAGAAGTAATAAGTATTTAGAAAAGTGAAGAAGTAAAGTAAGAAAAGAAGATAGAATTTCAGTTTTAAGAGTATGCTTTGAGAAGTAATAAGTATTTAGAAAAGTGAAGAAGTAAAGTAAGAAAAGAAGAAAGATTTTCAGTTTTAAGGAGTATGCTTTGAGAAGTAATAAGTATTTAGAAAAGTGAAGAAGTAAAGTAAGAAAAGAATATCTAATGATAAGTTTGCGTAGCAAGCACTAAAATATAAGTTAGTATATCCAAAATGTTAGTTATAATGTCACAATTACGAATCTTTATTCGGTTAGTCAAGATATGCTTGTAGATGAAAGTTAGCCTATTGAAAAGTGAAGAAGTAAAGTAAGAAAAGAAGATAAAATTTCAGTTTTAAGGAGTATGCTTTGAGA
>CAMPDV010007064.1:0-16658 GCA_946699065.1 Loxodes magnus
CTTTTCTTACTTTACTTCTTCACTTTTCTAAATACTTATTACTTCTCAAATCATACTCTTTAAAACTGAAATTCTATCTTCTTTTCTTACTTTACTTCTTCACTTTCAAAATACTTATACTTCTCAAAGCAAACTCCTTAAAACTGAAATTCTATCTTCTTTTCTTACTTTACTTCTTCACTTTTCTAAATACTTATTACTTCTCAAATCATACTCTTTAAAACTGAAATTCTATCTTCTTTTCTTACTTTACTTCTTCACTTTCTAAATACATATTACTTCTCAAATCATACTCTTTAAAACTGAAATTCTATCTTCTTTTCTTACTTTACTTCTTCACTTTTCTAAATACTTATTACTTCTCAAATCATACTCTTTAAAACTGAAATTCTATCTTCTTTTCTTACTTTACTTCTTCACTTTCTAAATACTTATTACTTCTAGAAGCATACTATTTAAAACTGAAATTATATCTTCTTTTCTTACTTTTCTTCTTCACTTTTCAAAATACTTATTACTTCTCAAAGCACACTACTTAAAACTGAAATTCTATCTTCTTTTCTTACTTTACTTCTTCACTTTCTAAATACTTATTACTTCTCAAAGCATACTCTTTAAAACTGAAATTCTATCTTCTTTTCTTACTTTACTTCTTCACTTTCTAAATACTTATTACTTCTCAAAGCAAACTCCTTAAAACTGAAATTATATCTTCTTTTCTTACTTTACTTCTTCACTTTCAAAATACTTATACTTCTCAAAGCACACTCCTTAAAACTGAAATTATATCTTCTTTTCTTACTTTACTTCTTCACTTTCAAAATACTTATTACTTCTACAAGCACACTACTTAAAACTGAAATTCTATCTTCTTTTCTTACTTTACTTCTTCACTTTCTAAATACTTATTACTTCTCAAAGCAAACTCTTTAAAACTGAAATTCTATCTTCTTTTCTTACTTTACTTCTTCACTTTTCTAAATACTTATTACTTCTCAAATCATACTCTTTAAAACTGAAATTCTATCTTCTTTTCTTACTTTACTTCTTCACTTTTCTAAATACTTATTACTTCTCAAATCATACTCTTTAAAACTGAAATTCTATCTTCTTTTCTTACTTTACTTCTTCACTTTCAAAATACTTATTACTTCTAGAAGCATACTACTTAAAACTGAAATTCTATCTTCTTTTCTTACTTTTCTTCTTCACTTTTCAAAATACTTATTACTTCTCAAAGCAAACTCCTTAAAACTGAAATTCTATCTTCTTTTCTTACTTTACTTCTTCACTTTTCTAAATACTTATTACTTCTCAAATCATACTCTTTAAAACTGAAATTCTTTCTTCTTTTCTTACTTTACTTCTTCACTTTTCTAAATACTTATTACTTCTCAAAGCACACTACTTAAAACTGAAATTATATCTTCTTTTCTTACTTTTCTTCTTCACTTTCAAAATACTTATACTTCTCAAAGCACACTCCTTAAAACTGAAATTCTATCTTCTTTTCTTACTTTACTTCTTCACTTTCAAAATACTTATTACTTCTCAAAGCACACTCTTTAAAACTGAAATTATATCTTCTTTTCTTACTTTTCTTCTTCACTTTTCAAAATACTTATTACTTCTCAAAGCACACTACTTAAAACTGAAATTCTTTCTTCTTTTCTTACTTTACTTCTTCACTTTCAAAATACTTATACTTCTCAAAGCACACTCCTTAGAACTGAAATTCTATCTTCTTTTCTTACTTTTCTTCTTCACTTTTCAAAATACTTATTACTTCTCAAAGCAAACTCCTTAAAACTGAAATTCTATCTTCTTTTCTTACTTTACTTCTTCACTTTTCTAAATACTTATTACTTCTCAAATCATACTCTTTAAAACTGAAATTCTATTTTCTTTTCTTACTTTTCTTCTTCACTTTCAAAATACTTATTACTTCTCAAATCATACTCTTTAAAACTGAAATTCTATCTTCTTTTCTTACTTTACTTCTTCACTTTCAAAATACTTATTACTTCTCAAATCATACTCTTTAAAACTGAAATTCTATCTTCTTTTCTTACTTTACTTCTTCACTTTTCTAATACTTATTACTTCTCAAATCATACTCTTTAAAAATGAAATTCTATCTTCTTTTCTTACTTTACTTTTCACTTTCTAAATACTTATTACTTCTCAAATCATACTCTTTAAAACTGAAATTCTATCTTCTTTTCTTACTTTACTTTTCACTTTCTAAATACTTATTACTTCTCAAATCATACTCTTTAAAACTGAAATTCTATCTTCTTTTCTTACTTTACTTCTTCACTTTCTAAATACTTATTACTTCTCAAAGCACACTACTTAAAACTGAAATTATATCTTCTTTTCTTACTTTACTTCTTCACTTTCAAAATACTTATACTTCTCAAATCTTACTCTTTAAAACTGAAATTCTATTTTCTTTTCTTACTTTACTTCTTCACTTTCTAAATACTTATTACTTCTAGAAGCATACTACTTAAAACTGAAATTCTATCTTCTTTTCTTACTTTACTTCTTCACTTTTCTAAATACTTATTACTTCTCAAATCATACTCTTTAAAACTGAAATTCTATCTTCTTTTCTTACTTTACTTCTTCACTTTCAAAATACTTATACTTCTCAAAGCACACTCCTTAGAACTGAAATTCTATCTTCTTTTCTTACTTTACTTCTTCACTTTCAAAATACTTATTACTTCTCAAATCATACTCTTTAAAACTGAAATTCTATCTTCTTTTCTTACTTTACTTCTTCACTTTCAAAATACTTATTACTTCTCAAATCATACTCTTTAAAACTGAAATTCTATCTTCTTTTCTTACTTTACTTCTTCACTTTTCTAAATACTTATTACTTCTCAAATCATACTCTTTAAAAATGAAATTATATCTTCTTTTCTTACTTTACTTCTTCATTTTTCTAAATACTTATTACTTCTCAAAGCACACTCTTTAAAACTGAAATTCTTTCTTCTTTTCTTACTTTACTTCTTCACTTTTCTAAATACTTATTACTTCTCAAATCATACTCTTTAAAAATGAAATTATATCTTCTTTTCTTACTTTACTTCTTCACTTTCTAAATACTTATTACTTCTCAAAGCACACTACTTAAAACTGAAATTATATCTTCTTTTCTTACTTTACTTCTTCACTTTCTAAATACTTATTACTTCTCAAAGCACACTACTTAAAACTGAAATTATATCTTCTTTTCTTACTTTACTTCTTCACTTTCAAAATACTTATACTTCTCAAAGCACACTCCTTAAAACTGAAATTCTATCTTCTTTTCTTACTTTACTTCTTCACTTTTCAAAATACTTTTTACTTCTCAAATCATACTCTTTAAAACTGAAATTCTATTTTCTTTTCTTACTTTACTTCTTCACTTTCTAAATACTTATTACTTCTAGAAGCATACTACTTAAAACTGAAATTCTATCTTCTTTTCTTACTTTACTTCTTCACTTTTCTAAATACTTATTACTTCTCAAATCATACTCTTTAAAACTGAAATTCTATCTTCTTTTCTTACTTTACTTCTTCACTTTCAAAATACTTATTACTTCTAGAAGCATACTACTTAAAACTGAAATTCTATCTTCTTTTCTTACTTTACTTCTTCACTTTTCTAAATACTTATTACTTCTCAAATCATACTCTTTAAAACTGAAATTCTATTTTCTTTTCTTACTTTACTTCTTCACTTTCTAAATACTTATACTTCTCAAAGCAAACTCCTTAAAACTGAAATTCTATCTTCTTTTCTTACTTTACTTCTTCACTTTTCTAAATACTTATTACTTCTCAAATCATACTCTTTAAAACTGAAATTCTATCTTCTTTTCTTACTTTACTTCTTCACTTTCTAAATACATATTACTTCTCAAATCATACTCTTTAAAACTGAAATTCTATCTTCTTTTCTTACTTTACTTCTTCACTTTTCTAAATACTTATTACTTCTCAAATCATACTCTTTAAAACTGAAATTCTATTTTCTTTTCTTACTTTACTTCTTCACTTTCTAAATACTTATTACTTCTAGAAGCATACTACTTAAAACTGAAATTCTATCTTCTTTTCTTACTTTACTTCTTCACTTTTCTAAATACTTATTACTTCTCAAATCATACTCTTTAAAACTGAAATTCTATTTTCTTTTCTTACTTTACTTCTTCACTTTCTAAATACTTATACTTCTCAAAGCAAACTCCTTAAAACTGAAATTCTATCTTCTTTTCTTACTTTACTTCTTCACTTTTCTAAATACTTATTACTTCTCAAATCATACTCTTTAAAACTGAAATTCTATCTTCTTTTCTTACTTTACTTCTTCACTTTCTAAATACATATTACTTCTCAAATCATACTCTTTAAAACTGAAATTCTATCTTCTTTTCTTACTTTACTTCTTCACTTTTCTAAATACTTATTACTTCTCAAATCATACTCTTTAAAACTGAAATTCTATCTTCTTTTCTTACTTTACTTCTTCACTTTCTAAATACTTATTACTTCTAGAAGCATACTATTTAAAACTGAAATTATATCTTCTTTTCTTACTTTTCTTCTTCACTTTTCAAAATACTTATTACTTCTCAAAGCACACTACTTAAAACTGAAATTCTATCTTCTTTTCTTACTTTACTTCTTCACTTTCTAAATACTTATTACTTCTCAAAGCATACTCTTTAAAACTGAAATTCTATCTTCTTTTCTTACTTTACTTCTTCACTTTCTAAATACTTATTACTTCTCAAAGCAAACTCCTTAAAACTGAAATTATATCTTCTTTTCTTACTTTACTTCTTCACTTTCAAAATACTTATACTTCTCAAAGCACACTCCTTAAAACTGAAATTATATCTTCTTTTCTTACTTTACTTCTTCACTTTCAAAATACTTATTACTTCTACAAGCACACTACTTAAAACTGAAATTCTATCTTCTTTTCTTACTTTACTTCTTCACTTTCTAAATACTTATTACTTCTCAAAGCAAACTCTTTAAAACTGAAATTCTATCTTCTTTTCTTACTTTACTTCTTCACTTTTCTAAATACTTATTACTTCTCAAATCATACTCTTTAAAACTGAAATTCTATTTTCTTTTCTTACTTTACTTCTTCACTTTCTAAATACTTATTACTTCTAGAAGCATACTACTTAAAACTGAAATTCTATCTTCTTTTCTTACTTTACTTCTTCACTTTTCTAAATACTTATTACTTCTCAAATCATACTCTTTAAAACTGAAATTCTATCTTCTTTTCTTACTTTACTTCTTCACTTTTCTAAATACTTATTACTTCTCAAATCATACTCTTTAAAACTGAAATTCTATCTTCTTTTCTTACTTTACTTCTTCACTTTTCTAAATACTTATTACTTCTCAAATCATACTCTTTAAAACTGAAATTCTATCTTCTTTTCTTACTTTACTTCTTCACTTTTCTAAATACTTATTACTTCTCAAATCATACTCTTTAAAACTGAAATTATATCTTCTTTTCTTACTTTACTTCTTCACTTTCAAAATACTTATTACTTCTAGAAGCTTACTACTTAAAACTGAAATTCTATCTTCTTTTCTTACTTTTCTTCTTCACTTTTCAAAATACTTATTACTTCTCAAAGCAAACTCCTTAAAACTGAAATTCTATCTTCTTTTCTTACTTTACTTCTTCACTTTTCTAAATACTTATTACTTCTCAAAGCATACTCTTTAAAACTGAAATTATATCTTCTTTTCTTACTTTACTTCTTCACTTTCAAAATACTTATACTTCTCAAAGCACACTCCTTAAAACTGAAATTATATCTTCTTTTCTTACTTTACTTCTTCACTTTCAAAATACTTATACTTCTCAAAGCACACTACTTAAAACTGAAATTATATCTTCTTTTCTTACTTTACTTCTTCACTTTCTAAATAATTATACTTCTCAAATCATACTCTTTAAAACTGAAATTCTATCTTCTTTTCTTACTTTTCTTCTTCACTTTTCAAAATACTTTTTACTTCTCAAATCATACTCCTAAAAACTGAAATTCTATCTTCTTTTCTTACTTTACTTCTTCACTTTTCTAAATACTTATTACTTCTCAAATCATACTCTTTAAAACTGAAATTCTATCTTCTTTTCTTACTTTACTTCTTCACTTTCTAAATACTTATTACTTCTCAAATCATACTCTTTAAAACTGAAATTCTATCTTCTTTTCTTACTTTACTTCTTCACTTTTCTAAATACTTATTACTTCTCAAATCATACTCCTTAAAACTGAAATTATATCTTCTTTTCTTACTTTACTTCTTCACTTTCTAAATACTTATTACTTCTCAAAGCAAACTCCTTAAAACTGAAATTATATCTTCTTTTCTTACTTTACTTCTTCACTTTCAAAATACTTATACTTCTCAAAGCACACTCCTTAAAACTGAAATTCTATCTTCTTTTCTTACTTTACTTCTTCACTTTCTAAATACTTATACTTCTCAAAGCAAACTCCTTAAAACTGAAATTCTATCTTCTTTTCTTACTTTACTTCTTCACTTTTCTAAATACTTATTACTTCTCAAATCATACTCTTTAAAACTGAAATTCTATCTTCTTTTCTTACTTTACTTCTTCACTTTCTAAATACTTATTACTTCTCAAATCATACTCTTTAAAACTGAAATTCTATCTTCTTTTCTTACTTTACTTCTTCACTTTTCTAAATACTTATTACTTCTCAAATCATACTCCTTAAAACTGAAATTATATCTTCTTTTCTTACTTTACTTCTTCACTTTCTAAATACTTATTACTTCTCAAAGCAAACTCCTTAAAACTGAAATTATATCTTCTTTTCTTACTTTACTTCTTCACTTTCAAAATACTTATACTTCTCAAAGCACACTCCTTAAAACTGAAATTCTATCTTCTTTTCTTACTTTACTTCTTCACTTTCAAAATACTTATACTTCTCAAAGCACACTCCTTAAAACTGAAATTCTATCTTCTTTTCTTACTTTACTTCTTCACTTTCAAAATACTTATACTTCTCAAAGCAAACTCCTTAAAACTGAAATTCTATCTTCTTTTCTTACTTTACTTCTTGACTTTTCTAAATACTTATTACTTCTCAAATCATACTCTTTAAAACTGAAATTCTATCTTCTTTTCTTACTTTACTTCTTCACTTTTCTAAATACTTATTACTTCTCAAATCATACTCTTTAAAACTGAAATTCTATCTTCTTTTCTTACTTTACTTCTTCACTTTTCTAAATACTTATTACTTCTCAAATCATACTCTTTAAAACTGAAATTCTATCTTCTTTTCTTACTTTACTTCTTCACTTTCAAAATACTTATTACTTCTAGAAGCATACTACTTAAAACTGAAATTCTATCTTCTTTTCTTACTTTTCTTCTTCACTTTTCAAAATACTTATTACTTCTCAAAGCAAACTCCTTAAAACTGAAATTCTATCTTCTTTTCTTACTTTACTTCTTCACTTTTCTAAATACTTATTACTTCTCAAATCATACTCTTTAAAACTGAAATTCTTTCTTCTTTTCTTACTTTACTTCTTCACTTTTCTAAATACTTATTACTTCTCAAAGCACACTACTTAAAACTGAAATTATATCTTCTTTTCTTACTTTTCTTCTTCACTTTCAAAATACTTATACTTCTCAAAGCACACTCCTTAAAACTGAAATTCTATCTTCTTTTCTTACTTTACTTCTTCACTTTCAAAATACTTATTACTTCTCAAAGCACACTCTTTAAAACTGAAATTATATCTTCTTTTCTTACTTTTCTTCTTCACTTTTCAAAATACTTATTACTTCTCAAAGCACACTACTTAAAACTGAAATTCTTTCTTCTTTTCTTACTTTACTTCTTCACTTTCAAAATACTTATACTTCTCAAAGCACACTCCTTAGAACTGAAATTCTATCTTCTTTTCTTACTTTTCTTCTTCACTTTTCAAAATACTTATTACTTCTCAAAGCAAACTCCTTAAAACTGAAATTCTATCTTCTTTTCTTACTTTACTTCTTCACTTTTCTAAATACTTATTACTTCTCAAATCATACTCTTTAAAACTGAAATTCTATTTTCTTTTCTTACTTTTCTTCTTCACTTTCAAAATACTTATTACTTCTCAAATCATACTCTTTAAAACTGAAATTCTATCTTCTTTTCTTACTTTACTTCTTCACTTTTCTAAATACTTATTACTTCTCAAATCATACTCTTTAAAACTGAAATTCTTCTTTTCTTACTTCTTCACTTTCAAAATACTTATTACTTCTCAAATCATACTCTTTAAAACTGAAATTCTATCTTCTTTTCTTACTTTACTTCTTCACTTTTCTAAATACTTATTACTTCTTCATACTTTTAAAACTGAAATTCTATTTTCTTTTCTTACTCTTCTTCACTTTCAAAATACTTATTACTTCTCAAATCATACTCTTTAAAACTGAAATTCTATCTTCTTTTCTTACTTTACTTCTTCACTTTCAAAATACTTATTACTTCTCAAATCATACTCTTTAAAACTGAAATTCTATCTTCTTTTCTTACTTTACTTCTTCACTTTTCTAATACTTATTACTTCTCAAATCATACTCTTTAAAAATGAAATTCTATCTTCTTTTCTTACTTTACTTCTTCACTTTTCTAAATACTTATTACTTCTCAAATCATACTCTTTAAAACTGAAATTCTATCTTCTTTTCTTACTTTACTTTTCACTTTCTAAATACTTATTACTTCTCAAATCATACTCTTTAAAACTGAAATTCTATCTTCTTTTCTTACTTTACTTCTTCACTTTCAAAATACTTATTACTTCTCAAATCATACTCTTTAAAACTGAAATTCTATCTTCTTTTCTTACTTTACTTCTTCACTTTCAAAATACTTATACTTCTCAAATCATACTCTTTAAAACTGAAATTCTTTCTTCTTTTCTTACTTTACTTCTTCACTTTTCTAAATACTTATTACTTCTCAAAGCACACTACTTAAAACTGAAATTATATCTTCTTTTCTTACTTTACTTCTTCACTTTCAAAATACTTATACTTCTCAAAGCACACTCCTTAAAACTGAAATTCTATCTTCTTTTCTTACTTTACTTCTTCACTTTCAAAATACTTATTACTTCTCAAAGCACACTCTTTAAAACTGAAATTATATCTTCTTTTCTTACTTTACTTCTTCACTTTTCTAAATACTTATTACTTCTCAAAGCACACTACTTAAAACTGAAATTATATCTTCTTTTCTTACTTTACTTCTTCACTTTCAAAATACTTATACTTCTCAAAGCACACTCCTTAAAACTGAAATTCTATCTTCTTTTCTTACTTTACTTCTTCACTTTCAAAATACTTATACTTCTCAAAGCACACTCCTTAAAACTGAAATTATATCTTCTTTTCTTACTTTACTTCTTCACTTTCAAAATACTTATACTTCTCAAAGCACACTCCTTAAAACTGAAATTCTATCTTCTTTTCTTACTTTACTTCTTCACTTTCAAAATACTTATACTTCTCAAAGCAAACTCCTTAAAACTGAAATTCTATCTTCTTTTCTTACTTTACTTCTTCACTTTTCTAAATACTTATTACTTCTCAAATCATACTCTTTAAAACTGAAATTCTATCTTCTTTTCTTACTTTACTTCTTCACTTTTCTAAATACTTATTACTTCTCAAAGCACACTACTTAAAACTGAAATTCTTTCTTCTTTTCTTACTTTACTTCTTCACTTTCAAAATACTTATACTTCTCAAAGCACACTCCTTAAAACTGAAATTCTATCTTCTTTTCTTACTTTTCTTCTTCACTTTTCAAAATACTTATTACTTCTCAAAGCAAACTCTTTAAAACTGAAATTCTATCTTCTTTTCTTACTTTACTTCTTCACTTTTCTAAATACTTATTACTTCTCAAATCATACTCTTTAAAACTGAAATTCTATCTTCTTTTCTTACTTTACTTCTTCACTTTCAAAATACTTATACTTCTCAAATCATACTCTTTAAAACTGAAATTCTTTCTTCTTTTCTTACTTTACTTCTTCACTTTTCTAAATACTTATTACTTCTCAAAGCACACTACTTAAAACTGAAATTCTTTCTTCTTTTCTTACTTTACTTCTTCACTTTCAAAATACTTATACTTCTCAAAGCACACTCCTTAGAACTGAAATTCTATCTTCTTTTCTTACTTTTCTTCTTCACTTTTCAAAATACTTATTACTTCTCAAAGCAAACTCCTTAAAACTGAAATTCTATCTTCTTTTCTTACTTTACTTCTTCACTTTTCTAAATACTTATTACTTCTCAAATCATACTCTTTAAAACTGAAATTCTATTTTCTTTTCTTACTTTTCTTCTTCACTTTCAAAATACTTATTACTTCTCAAATCATACTCTTTAAAACTGAAATTCTATCTTCTTTTCTTACTTTACTTCTTCACTTTCTAAATACTTATTACTTCTCAAAGCACACTCTTTAAAACTGAAATTATATCTTCTTTTCTTACTTTTCTTCTTCACTTTTCAAAATACTTATTACTTCTCAAAGCACACTACTTAAAACTGAAATTCTTTCTTCTTTTCTTACTTTACTTCTTCACTTTCAAAATACTTATACTTCTCAAAGCACACTCCTTAGAACTGAAATTCTATCTTCTTTTCTTACTTTTCTTCTTCACTTTTCAAAATACTTATTACTTCTCAAAGCAAACTCCTTAAAACTGAAATTCTATCTTCTTTTCTTACTTTACTTCTTCACTTTTCTAAATACTTATTACTTCTCAAATCATACTCTTTAAAACTGAAATTCTATCTTCTTTTCTTACTTTACTTCTTCACTTTCAAAATACTTATACTTCTCAAATCATACTCTTTAAAACTGAAATTCTTTCTTCTTTTCTTACTTTACTTCTTCACTTTTCTAAATACTTATTACTTCTCAAAGCACACTACTTAAAACTGAAATTATATCTTCTTTTCTTACTTTACTTCTTCACTTTCAAAATACTTATACTTCTCAAAGCACACTCCTTAAAACTGAAATTCTATCTTCTTTTCTTACTTTACTTCTTCACTTTCAAAATACTTATTACTTCTCAAAGCACACTCTTTAAAACTGAAATTATATCTTCTTTTCTTACTTTACTTCTTCACTTTTCTAAATACTTATTACTTCTCAAAGCACACTACTTAAAACTGAAATTATATCTT
Source organism: Loxodes magnus (assembly GCA_946699065.1). Taxonomy (NCBI): domain Eukaryota; phylum Ciliophora; class Karyorelictea; order Loxodida; family Loxodidae; genus Loxodes; species Loxodes magnus. The sequence continues at coordinate 11,309 of CAMPDV010007064.1, forward strand.
CTTTTCTTACTTTACTTCTTCACTTTCAAAATACTTATACTTCTCAAAGCACACTCCTTAAAACTGAAATTCTATCTTCTTTTCTTACTTTACTTCTTCACTTTCAAAATACTTATACTTCTCAAAGCACACTCCTTAAAACTGAAATTATATCTTCTTTTCTTACTTTACTTCTTCACTTTCAAAATACTTATACTTCTCAAAGCACACTCCTTAAAACTGAAATTCTATCTTCTTTTCTTACTTTACTTCTTCACTTTCAAAATACTTATACTTCTCAAAGCAAACTCCTTAAAACTGAAATTCTATCTTCTTTTCTTACTTTACTTCTTCACTTTTCTAAATACTTATTACTTCTCAAATCATACTCTTTAAAACTGAAATTATATCTTCTTTTCTTACTTTACTTCTTCACTTTCAAAATACTTATACTTCTCAAAGCACACTCCTTAAAACTGAAATTATATCTTCTTTTCTTACTTTACTTCTTCACTTTTCAAAATACTTATTACTTCTCAAAGCAAACTCTTTAAAACTGAAATTATATCTTCTTTTCTTACTTTTCTTCTTCACTTTCTAAATACTTATTACTTCTCAAAGCACACTACTTAAAACTGAAATTATATCTTCTTTTCTTACTTTACTTCTTCACTTTCTAAATACTTATTACTTCTCAAAGCACACTACTTAAAACTGAAATTATATCTTCTTATCTTACTTTACTTCTTCACTTTCTAAATACTTATTACTTCTCAAAGCACACTACTTAAAACTGAAATTCTATCTTCTTTTCTTACTTTACTTCTTCACTTTTCTAAATACTTATTACTTCTCAAATCATACTCTTTAAAACTGAAATTCTATCTTCTTTTCTTACTTTACTTCTTCACTTTTCTAAATACTTATTACTTCTCAAATCATACTCTTTAAAACTGAAATTCTATCTTCTTTTCTTACTTTACTTCTTCACTTTTCTAAATACTTATTACTTCTCAAATCATACTCTTTAAAACTGAAATTCTATCTTCTTTTCTTACTTTACTTCTTCACTTTCAAAATACTTATTACTTCTAGAAGCATACTACTTAAAACTGAAATTCTATCTTCTTTTCTTACTTTTCTTCTTCACTTTTCAAAATACTTATTACTTCTCAAAGCAAACTCCTTAAAACTGAAATTCTATCTTCTTTTCTTACTTTACTTCTTCACTTTTCTAAATACTTATTACTTCTCAAATCATACTCTTTAAAACTGAAATTCTTTCTTCTTTTCTTACTTTACTTCTTCACTTTTCTAAATACTTATTACTTCTCAAAGCACACTACTTAAAACTGAAATTATATCTTCTTTTCTTACTTTACTTCTTCACTTTCAAAATACTTATACTTCTCAAAGCACACTCCTTAAAACTGAAATTCTATCTTCTTTTCTTACTTTACTTCTTCACTTTCAAAATACTTATTACTTCTCAAAGCACACTCTTTAAAACTGAAATTATATCTTCTTTTCTTACTTTTCTTCTTCACTTTTCAAAATACTTATTACTTCTCAAAGCACACTACTTAAAACTGAAATTCTTTCTTCTTTTCTTACTTTACTTCTTCACTTTCAAAATACTTATACTTCTCAAAGCACACTCCTTAGAACTGAAATTCTATCTTCTTTTCTTACTTTTCTTCTTCACTTTTCAAAATACTTATTACTTCTCAAAGCAAACTCCTTAAAACTGAAATTCTATCTTCTTTTCTTACTTTACTTCTTCACTTTTCTAAATACTTATTACTTCTCAAATCATACTCTTTAAAACTGAAATTCTATCTTCTTTTCTTACTTTTCTTCTTCACTTTTCAAAATACTTATTACTTCTCAAATCATACTCTTTAAAACTGAAATTCTATCTTCTTTTCTTACTTTTCTTCTTCACTTTTCTAAATACTTATTACTTCTCAAATCATACTCTTTAAAACTGAAATTCTATCTTCTTTTCTTACTTTTCTTCTTCACTTTTCAAAATACTTTTTACTTCTCAAATCATACTCTTTAAAACTGAAATTCTATCTTCTTTTCTTACTTTACTTCTTCACTTTTCTAAATACTTATTACTTCTCAAATCATACTCTTTAAAACTGAAATTCTATCTTCTTTTCTTACTTTACTTTTCACTTTTCTAAATACTTATTACTTCTCAAAGCACACTACTTAAAACTGAAATTCTATCTTCTTTTCTTACTTTACTTCTTCATTTTTCTAAATACTTATTACTTCTCAAAGCACACTCTTTAAAACTGAAATTCTTTCTTCTTTTCTTACTTTACTTCTTCACTTTTCTAAATACTTATTACTTCTCAAATCATACTCTTTAAAAATGAAATTATATCTTCTTTTCTTACTTTACTTCTTCACTTTCTAAATACTTATTACTTCTCAAAGCACACTACTTAAAACTGAAATTATATCTTCTTATCTTACTTTACTTCTTCACTTTCTAAATACTTATTACTTCTCAAAGCACACTACTTAAAACTGAAATTCTATCTTCTTTTCTTACTTTACTTCTTCACTTTTCTAAATACTTATTACTTCTCAAATCATACTCTTTAAAACTGAAATTCTATCTTCTTTTCTTACTTTACTTCTTCACTTTCAAAATACTTATACTTCTCAAAGCAAACTCCTTAAAACTGAAATTCTATCTTCTTTTCTTACTTTACTTCTTCACTTTTCTAATACTTATTACTTCTCAAATCATACTCTTTAAAACTGAAATTCTTTCTTCTTTTCTTACTTTACTTCTTCACTTTTCTAAATACTTATTACTTCTCAAATCATACTCTTTAAAACTGAAATTCTATTTTCTTTTCTTACTTTACTTCTTCACTTTCTAAATACTTATTACTTCTCAAAGCACACTACTTAAAACTGAAATTATATCTTCTTTTCTTACTTTACTTCTTCACTTTCTAAATACTTATTACTTCTCAAAGCACACTACTTAAAACTGAAATTATATCTTCTTTTCTTACTTTACTTCTTCACTTTCAAAATACTTATACTTCTCAAAGCACACTCCTTAAAACTGAAATTATATCTTCTTTTCTTACTTTACTTCTTCACTTTTCAAAATACTTATTACTTCTCAAAGCAAACTCTTTAAAACTGAAATTATATCTTCTTTTCTTACTTTTCTTCTTCACTTTTCAAAATACTTATTACTTCTCAAAGCACACTACTTAAAACTGAAATTCTTTCTTCTTTTCTTACTTTACTTCTTCACTTTCAAAATACTTATACTTCTCAAAGCACACTCCTTAGAACTGAAATTCTATCTTCTTTTCTTACTTTACTTCTTCACTTTCAAAATACTTATTACTTCTCAAATCATACTCTTTAAAACTGAAATTCTATCTTCTTTTCTTACTTTACTTCTTCACTTTTCTAATACTTATTACTTCTCAAATCATACTCTTTAAAAATGAAATTATATCTTCTTTTCTTACTTTACTTCTTCATTTTTCTAAATACTTATTACTTCTCAAAGCACACTCTTTAAAACTGAAATTCTTTCTTCTTTTCTTACTTTACTTCTTCACTTTTCTAAATACTTATTACTTCTCAAATCATACTCTTTAAAAATGAAATTATATCTTCTTTTCTTACTTTACTTCTTCACTTTCTAAATACTTATTACTTCTCAAATCATACTCTTTAAAACTGAAATTCTATCTTCTTTTCTTACTTTACTTCTTCACTTTTCTAATACTTATTACTTCTCAAATCATACTCTTTAAAACTGAAATTCTATCTTCTTTTCTTACTTTACTTCTTCACTTTTCTAAATACTTATTACTTCTCAAATCATACTCTTTAAAACTGAAATTCTATTTTCTTTTCTTACTTTACTTCTTCATTTTTCTAAATACTTATTACTTCTCAAAGCACACTCTTTAAAACTGAAATTCTTTCTTCTTTTCTTACTTTACTTCTTCACTTTTCTAAATACTTATTACTTCTCAAATCATACTCTTTAAAAATGAAATTATATCTTCTTTTCTTACTTTACTTCTTCATTTTTCTAAATACTTATTACTTCTCAAAGCACACTCTTTAAAACTGAAATTCTTTCTTCTTTTCTTACTTTACTTCTTCACTTTTCTAAATACTTATTACTTCTCAAATCATACTCTTTAAAACTGAAATTCTATCTTCTTTTCTTACTTTACTTCTTCACTTTTCAAAATACTTATACTTCTCAAAGCAAACTCCTTAAAACTGAAATTCTATCTTCTTTTCTTACTTTACTTCTTCACTTTTCTAAATACTTATTACTTCTCAAATCATACTCTTTAAAACTGAAATTCTATCTTCTTTTCTTACTTTACTTCTTCACTTTCTAAATACTTATTACTTCTAGAAGCATACTACTTAAAACTGAAATTCTATCTTCTTTTCTTACTTTACTTCTTCACTTTTCTAAATACTTATTACTTCTCAAATCATACTCTTTAAAACTGAAATTCTATCTTCTTTTCTTACTTTACTTCTTCACTTTCAAAATACTTATTACTTCTAGAAGCATACTACTTAAAACTGAAATTCTATCTTCTTTTCTTACTTTTCTTCTTCACTTTTCAAAATACTTATTACTTCTCAAAGCAAACTCCTTAAAACTGAAATTCTATCTTCTTTTCTTACTTTACTTCTTCACTTTTCTAAATACTTATTACTTCTCAAATCATACTCTTTAAAACTGAAATTCTATTTTCTTTTCTTACTTTTCTTCTTCACTTTTCAAAATACTTATTACTTCTCAAAGCAAACTCTTTAAAACTGAAATTCTATCTTCTTTTCTTACTTTACTTCTTCACTTTTCTAAATACTTATTACTTCTCAAATCATACTCTTTAAAACTGAAATTCTATCTTCTTTTCTTACTTTTCTTCTTCACTTTTCTAAATACTTATTACTTCTCAAATCATACTCTTTAAAACTGAAATTCTATCTTCTTTTCTTACTTTTCTTCTTCACTTTCTAAATACTTATTACTTCTCAAAGCAAACTACTTAAAACTGAAATTCTATCTTCTTTTCTTACTTTACTTCTTCACTTTCTAAATACTTATTACTTCTCAAATCATACTCTTTAAAAATGAAATTCTATCTTCTTTTCTTACTTTTCTTCTTCACTTTCAAAATACTTTTTACTTCTCAAATCATACTCCTAAAAACTGAAATTCTATCTTCTTTTCTTACTTTACTTCTTCACTTTCTAAATACTTATTACTTCTCAAATCATACTCTTTAAAACTGAAATTCTATCTTCTTTTCTTACTTTTCTTCTTCACTTTCTAAAT
>CAMPDV010007065.1:0-17042 GCA_946699065.1 Loxodes magnus
CATAACTTCCCGATACGATGAACTCTGAATCACTGGATATAGCCACAGAATATACATAACTAGTGTGACCACTCATGGTCTTACAGGTACCTGTCTTGACGTCCCATAGTCTCACCGTATAATCATAACTTCCCGATACGATGAACTCTGAATCACTGGATATAGCCACAGAATATACATAACTAGTGTGACCACTCATGGTCTTACAGGTACCTGTCTTGACGTCCCATAGTCTCACCGCCTAATCTGCACTTCCCGATACGATGAACTCTGAATCACTGGATATAGCCACAGATCATACATAACCTGTGTGACCACTCATGGTCTTACAGGTACCTGTCTTGACGTCCCATAGTCTCACCGTATAATCATGACTTCCCGATACGATGAACTCTGAATCACTGGATATAGCCACAGCATATACCTAATTGTGTGACCACTCATGGTCTTACAGGTACCTGTCTTGACGTCCCATAGTCTCACCGCCTAATCTGCACTTCCCGATACGATGAACTCTGAATCACTGGATATAGCCACAGATCATACATAACCTGTGTGACCACTCATGGTCTTACAGGTACCTGTCTTGACGTCCCATAGTCTCACCGTATAATCTGCACTTCCCGATACGATGAACTCTGAATCACTGGATATAGCCACAGCATATACCTAATTTGTGTGACCACTCATGGTCTTACAGGTACCTGTCTTGACGTCCCATAGTCTCACCGTATAATCCTAACTTCCCGATACGATGAACTCTGAATCACTGGATATAGCCACAGCATATACCTAATTTGTGTGACCACTCATGGTCTTACAGGTACCTGTCTTGACGTCCCATAGTCTCACCGTATAATCATGACTTCCCGATACGATGAACTCTGAATCACTGGATATAGCCACAGATCATACATAACCTGTGTGACCACTCATGGTCTTACAGGTACCTGTCTTGACGTCCCATAGTCTCACCGTATAATCCTAACTTCCCGATACGATGAACTCTGAATCACTGGATATAGCCACAGCATATACCTAATTTGTGTGACCACTCATGGTCTTACAGGTACCTGTCTTGACGTCCCATAGTCTCACCGTATAATCTGCACTTCCCGATACGATGAACTCTGAATCACTGGATATAGCCACAGATCATACATAACCTGTGTGACCACTCATGGTCTTACAGGTACCTGTCTTGACGTCCCATAGTCTCACCGTATAATCCTAACTTCCCGATACGATGAACTCTGAATCACTGGATATAGCCACAGCATATACCTAATTTGTGTGACCACTCATGGTCTTACAGGTACCTGTCTTGACGTCCCATAGTCTCACCGTATAATCATAACTTCCCGATACGATGAACTCTGAATCACTGGATATAGCCACAGAATATACATAACTAGTGTGACCACTCATGGTCTTACAGGTACCTGTCTTGACGTCCCATAGTCTCACCGTATAATCATAACTTCCCGATACGATGAACTCTGAATCACTGGATATAGCCACAGAATATACATAACCTGTGTTACCACTCATGATCTTACAGGTACCTGTCTTGACGTCCCATAGTCTCACCGTATAATCTGCACTTCCCGATACGATGAACTCTGAATCACTGGATATAGCCACAGCATATACCTAATTTGTGTGACCACTCATGGTCTTACAGGTACCTGTCTTGACGTCCCATAGTCTCACCGTCTAATCTGCACTTCCCGATACGATGAACTCTGAATCACTGGATATAGCCACAGCATATACATAACTAGTGTGACCACTCATGGTCTTACAGGTACCTGTCTTGACGTCCCATAGTCTCACCGTATAATCATGACTTCCCGATACGATGAACTCTGAATCACTGGATATAGCCACAGCATATACCTAATTTGTGTGACCACTCATGGTCTTACAGGTACCTGTCTTGACGTCCCATAGTCTCACCGTCTAATCTGCACTTCCCGATACGATGAACTCTGAATCACTGGATATAGCCACAACATATACCTAATTTGTGTGACCACTCATGGTCTTACAGGTACCTGTCTTGACGTCCCATAGTCTCACCGCCTAATCTGCACTTCCCGATACGATGAACTCTGAATCACTGGATATAGCCACAGATCATACATAACCTGTGTGACCACTCATGGTCTTACAGGTACCTGTCTTGACGTCCCATAGTCTCACCGTATAATCATGACTTCCCGATACGATGAACTCTGAATCACTGGATATAGCCACAGCATATACCTAATTTGTGTGACCACTCATGGTCTTACAGGTACCTGTCTTGACGTCCCATAGTCTCACCGTATAATCCTAACTTCCCGATACGATGAACTCTGAATCACTGGATATAGCCACAGCATATACCTAATTTGTGTGACCACTCATGGTCTTACAGGTACCTGTCTTGACGTCCCATAGTCTCACCGTCTAATCTGCACTTCCCGATACGATGAACTCTGAATCACTGGATATAGCCACAGCATATACATAACTAGTGTGACCACTCATGGTCTTACAGGTACCTGTCTTGACGTCCCATAGTCTCACCGTATAATCATGACTTCCCGATACGATGAACTCTGAATCACTGGATATAGCCACAGCATATACCTAATTTGTGTGACCACTCATGGTCTTACAGGTACCTGTCTTGACGTCCCATAGTCTCACCGTATAATCTGCACTTCCCGATACGATGAACTCTGAATCACTGGATATAGCCACAGAATATACATAACTAGTGTGACCACTCATGGTCTTACAGGTACCTGTCTTGACGTCCCATAGTCTCACCGTATAATCTGCACTTCCCGATACGATGAACTCTGAATCACTGGATATAGCCACAGAATATACATAACCTGTGTGACCACTCATGGTCTTACAGGTACCTGTCTTGACGTCCCATAGTCTCACCGTCTAATCTACACTTCCCGATACGATGAACTCTGAATCACTGGATATAGCCACAGATCATACATAACCTGTGTGACCACTCATGGTCTTACAGGTACCTGTCTTGACGTCCCATAGTCTCACCGTATAATCTCAACTTCCCGATACGATGAACTCTGAATCACTGGATATAGCCACAGCATATACCTAATTTGTGTGACCACTCATGGTCTTACAGGTACCTGTCTTGACGTCCCATAGTCTCACCGTATAATCCTAACTTCCCGATACGATGAACTCTGAATCACTGGATATAGCCACAGCATATACCTAATTTGTGTGACCACTCATGGTCTTACAGGTACCTGTCTTGACGTCCCATAGTCTCACCGTATAATCTGCACTTCCCGATACGATGAACTCTGAATCACTGGATATAGCCACAGAATATACATAACTAGTGTGACCACTCATGGTCTTACAGGTACCTGTCTTGACGTCCCATAGTCTCACCGTCTAATCTGCACTTCCCGATACGATGAACTCTGAATCACTGGATATAGCCACAGATCATACATAACCTGTGTGACCACTCATGGTCTTACAGGTACCTGTCTTGACGTCCCATAGTCTCACCGTCTAATCCTAACTTCCCGATACGATGAACTCTGAATCACTGGATATAGCCACAGCATATACCTAATTTGTGTGACCACTCATGGTCTTACAGGTACCTGTCTTGACGTCCCATAGTCTCACCGTCTAATCTGCACTTCCCGATACGATGAACTCTGAATCACTGGATATAGCCACAGATCATACATAACCTGTGTGACCACTCATGATCTTACAGGTACCTGTCTTGACGTCCCATAGTCTCACCGTATAATCATGACTTCCCGATACGATGAACTCTGAATCACTGGATATAGCCACAGATCATACATAACCTGTGTGACCACTCATGGTCTTACAGGTACCTGTCTTGACGTCCCATAGTCTCACCGTCTAATCTGCACTTCCCGATACGATGAACTCTGAATCACTGGATATAGCCACAGCATATACCTAATTTGTGTGACCACTCATGGTCTTACAGGTACCTGTCTTGACGTCCCATAGTCTCACCGTCTAATCTGCACTTCCCGATACGATGAACTCTGAATCACTGGATATAGCCACAGATCATACATAACCTGTGTGACCACTCATGGTCTTACAGGTACCTGTCTTGACGTCCCATAGTCTCACCGCCTAATCTGCACTTCCCGATACGATGAACTCTGAATCACTGGATATAGCCACAGATCATACATAACCTGTGTGACCACTCATGGTCTTACAGGTACCTGTCTTGACGTCCCATAGTCTCACCGTATAATCATGACTTCCCGATACGATGAACTCTGAATCACTGGATATAGCCACAGCATATACCTAATTTGTGTGACCACTCATGGTCTTACAGGTACCTGTCTTGACGTCCCATAGTCTCACCGCCTAATCTGCACTTCCCGATACGATGAACTCTGAATCACTGGATATAGCCACAGCATATACCTAATTTGTGTGACCACTCATGGTCTTACAGGTACCTGTCTTGACGTCCCATAGTCTCACCGTATAATCATAACTTCCCGATACGATGAACTCTGAATCACTGGATATAGCCACAGATCATACATAACCTGTGTGACCACTCATGGTCTTACAGGTACCTGTCTTGACGTCCCATAGTCTCACCGTATAATCTGCACTTCCCGATACGATGAACTCTGAATCACTGGATATAGCCACAGCATATACCTAATTTGTGTGACCACTCATGGTCTTACAGGTACCTGTCTTGACGTCCCATAGTCTCACCGCCTAATCTGCACTTCCCGATACGATGAACTCTGAATCACTGGATATAGCCACAGCATATACCTAATTTGTGTGACCACTCATGGTCTTACAGGTACCTGTCTTGACGTCCCATAGTCTCACCGCCTAATCTGCACTTCCCGATACGATGAACTCTGAATCACTGGATATAGCCACAGATCATACATGACTAGTGTGACCACTCATGATCTTACAGGTACCTGTCTTGACGTCCCATAGTCTCACCGTATAATCATGACTTCCCGATACGATGAACTCTGAATCACTGGATATAGCCACAGCATATACCTAATTTGTGTGACCACTCATGGTCTTACAGGTACCTGTCTTGACGTCCCATAGTCTCACCGCCTAATCTGCACTTCCCGATACGATGAACTCTGAATCACTGGATATAGCCACAGATCATACATAACCTGTGTGACCACTCATGGTCTTACAGGTACCTGTCTTGACGTCCCATAGTCTCACCGTCTAATCTGCACTTCCCGATACGATGAACTCTGAATCACTGGATATAGCCACAGCATATACCTAATTTGTGTGACCACTCATGGTCTTACAGGTACCTGTCTTGACGTCCCATAGTCTCACCGTATAATCATGACTTCCCGATACGATGAACTCTGAATCACTGGATATAGCCACAGCATATACCTAATTTGTGTGACCACTCATGGTCTTACAGGTACCTGTCTTGACGTCCCATAGTCTCACCGTATAATCCTAACTTCCCGATACGATGAACTCTGAATCACTGGATATAGCCATAGATCATACAACAGTAGTGTGACCACTCATGGTCTTACAGGTACCTGTCTTGACGTCCCATAGTCTCACCGTATAATCATAACTTCCCGATACGATGAACTCTGAATCACTGGATATAGCCACAGAATATACATAACCTGTGTGACCACTCATGGTCTTACAGGTACCTGTCTTGACGTCCCATAGTCTCACCGTCTAATCTACACTTCCCGATACGATGAACTCTGAATCACTGGATATAGCCACAGATCATACATAACCTGTGTGACCACTCATGGTCTTACAGGTACCTGTCTTGACGTCCCATAGTCTCACCGTATAATCTCAACTTCCCGATACGATGAACTCTGAATCACTGGATATAGCCACAGAATATACATAACTAGTGTGACCACTCATGGTCTTACAGGTACCTGTCTTGACGTCCCATAGTCTCACCGTATAATCCTAACTTCCCGATACGATGAACTCTGAATCACTGGATATAGCCACAGCATATACCTAATTTGTGTGACCACTCATGGTCTTACAGGTACCTGTCTTGACGTCCCATAGTCTCACCGTATAATCTGCACTTCCCGATACGATGAACTCTGAATCACTGGATATAGCCACAGAATATACATAACTAGTGTGACCACTCATGGTCTTACAGGTACCTGTCTTGACGTCCCATAGTCTCACCGTCTAATCTGCACTTCCCGATACGATGAACTCTGAATCACTGGATATAGCCACAGATCATACATAACCTGTGTGACCACTCATGGTCTTACAGGTACCTGTCTTGACGTCCCATAGTCTCACCGTCTAATCCTAACTTCCCGATACGATGAACTCTGAATCACTGGATATAGCCACAGCATATACCTAATTTGTGTGACCACTCATGGTCTTACAGGTACCTGTCTTGACGTCCCATAGTCTCACCGTCTAATCTGCACTTCCCGATACGATGAACTCTGAATCACTGGATATAGCCACAGATCATACATAACCTGTGTGACCACTCATGATCTTACAGGTACCTGTCTTGACGTCCCATAGTCTCACCGTATAATCATGACTTCCCGATACGATGAACTCTGAATCACTGGATATAGCCACAGATCATACATAACCTGTGTGACCACTCATGGTCTTACAGGTACCTGTCTTGACGTCCCATAGTCTCACCGTCTAATCTGCACTTCCCGATACGATGAACTCTGAATCACTGGATATAGCCACAGCATATACCTAATTTGTGTGACCACTCATGGTCTTACAGGTACCTGTCTTGACGTCCCATAGTCTCACCGTCTAATCTGCACTTCCCGATACGATGAACTCTGAATCACTGGATATAGCCACAGATCATACATAACCTGTGTGACCACTCATGGTCTTACAGGTACCTGTCTTGACGTCCCATAGTCTCACCGCCTAATCTGCACTTCCCGATACGATGAACTCTGAATCACTGGATATAGCCACAGATCATACATAACCTGTGTGACCACTCATGGTCTTACAGGTACCTGTCTTGACGTCCCATAGTCTCACCGTATAATCATGACTTCCCGATACGATGAACTCTGAATCACTGGATATAGCCACAGCATATACCTAATTTGTGTGACCACTCATGGTCTTACAGGTACCTGTCTTGACGTCCCATAGTCTCACCGCCTAATCTGCACTTCCCGATACGATGAACTCTGAATCACTGGATATAGCCACAGCATATACCTAATTTGTGTGACCACTCATGGTCTTACAGGTACCTGTCTTGACGTCCCATAGTCTCACCGTATAATCATAACTTCCCGATACGATGAACTCTGAATCACTGGATATAGCCACAGATCATACATAACCTGTGTGACCACTCATGGTCTTACAGGTACCTGTCTTGACGTCCCATAGTCTCACCGTATAATCTGCACTTCCCGATACGATGAACTCTGAATCACTGGATATAGCCACAGCATATACCTAATTTGTGTGACCACTCATGGTCTTACAGGTACCTGTCTTGACGTCCCATAGTCTCACCGCCTAATCTGCACTTCCCGATACGATGAACTCTGAATCACTGGATATAGCCACAGCATATACCTAATTTGTGTGACCACTCATGGTCTTACAGGTACCTGTCTTGACGTCCCATAGTCTCACCGCCTAATCTGCACTTCCCGATACGATGAACTCTGAATCACTGGATATAGCCACAGATCATACATGACTAGTGTGACAACTCATGATCTTACAGGTACCTGTCTTGACGTCCCATAGTCTCACCGTATAATCATGACTTCCCGATACGATGAACTCTGAATCACTGGATATAGCCACAGCATATACCTAATTTGTGTGACCACTCATGGTCTTACAGGTACCTGTCTTGACGTCCCATAGTCTCACCGCCTAATCTGCACTTCCCGATACGATGAACTCTGAATCACTGGATATAGCCACAGATCATACATAACCTGTGTGACCACTCATGGTCTTACAGGTACCTGTCTTGACGTCCCATAGTCTCACCGTATAATCATGACTTCCCGATACGATGAACTCTGAATCACTGGATATAGCCACAGATCATACATAATTTGTGTGACCACTCATGGTCTTACAGGTACCTGTCTTGACGTCCCATAGTCTCACCGTCTAATCTGCACTTCCCGATACGATGAACTCTGAATCACTGGATATAGCCACAGAATATACATTACTAGTGTGACCACTCATGGTCTTACAGGTACCTGTCTTGACGTCCCATAGTCTCACCGTATAATCTGCACTTCCCGATACGATGAACTCTGAATCACTGGATATAGCCACAGAATATACATAACTAGTGTGACCACTCATGGTCTTACAGGTACCTGTCTTGACGTCCCATAGTCTCACCGCCTAATCTGCACTTCCCGATACGATGAACTCTGAATCACTGGATATAGCCACAGATCATACATAACCTGTGTGACCACTCATGGTCTTACAGGTACCTGTCTTGACGTCCCATAGTCTCACCGTATAATCCTAACTTCCCGATACGATGAACTCTGAATCACTGGATATAGCCACAGCATATACCTAATTTGTGTGACCACTCATGGTCTTACAGGTACCTGTCTTGACGTCCCATAGTCTCACCGTATAATCATAACTTCCCGATACGATGAACTCTGAATCACTGGATATAGCCACAGATCATACAACACTAGTGTGACCACTCATGGTCTTACAGGTACCTGTCTTGACGTCCCATAGTCTCACCGTCTAATCTACACTTCCCGATACGATGAACTCTGAATCACTGGATATAGCCACAGATCATACATAACCTGTGTGACCACTCATGGTCTTACAGGTACCTGTCTTGACGTCCCATAGTCTCACCGTATAATCTCAACTTCCCGATACGATGAACTCTGAATCACTGGATATAGCCACAGCATATACCTAATTTGTGTGACCACTCATGGTCTTACAGGTACCTGTCTTGACGTCCCATAGTCTCACCGTATAATCCTAACTTCCCGATACGATGAACTCTGAATCACTGGATATAGCCACAGCATATACCTAATTTGTGTGACCACTCATGGTCTTACAGGTACCTGTCTTGACGTCCCATAGTCTCACCGTATAATCTGCACTTCCCGATACGATGAACTCTGAATCACTGGATATAGCCACAGAATATACATAACTAGTGTGACCACTCATGGTCTTACAGGTACCTGTCTTGACGTCCCATAGTCTCACCGTATAATCTGCACTTCCCGATACGATGAACTCTGAATCACTGGATATAGCCACAGCATATACCTAATTTGTGTGACCACTCATGGTCTTACAGGTACCTGTCTTGACGTCCCATAGTCTCACCGTATAATCCTAACTTCCCGATACGATGAACTCTGAATCACTGGATATAGCCACAGCATATACCTAATTTGTGTGACCACTCATGGTCTTACAGGTACCTGTCTTGACGTCCCATAGTCTCACCGTCCAATCTGCACTTCCCGATACGATGAACTCTGAATCACTGGATATAGCCACAGCATATACCTAATTTGTGTGACCACTCATGGTCTTACAGGTACCTGTCTTGACGTCCCATAGTCTCACCGTATAATCTGCACTTCCCGATACGATGAACTCTGAATCACTGGATATAGCCACAGAATATACATAACTAGTGTGACCACTCATGGTCTTACAGGTACCTGTCTTGACGTCCTATAGTCTCACCGTATAATCATGACTTCCCGATACGATGAACTCTGAATCACTGGATATAGCCACAGAATATACATAACTAGTGTGACCACTCATGGTCTTACAGGTACCTGTCTTGACGTCCCATAGTCTCACCGTATAATCTGCACTTCCCGATACGATGAACTCTGAATCACTGGATATAGCCACAGAATATACATAACCTGTGTGACCACTCATGGTCTTACAGGTACCTGTCTTGACGTCCCATAGTCTCACCGTATAATCCTAACTTCCCGATACGATGAACTCTGAATCACTGGATATAGCCACAGAATATACATAACTAGTGTGACCACTCATGGTCTTACAGGTACCTGTCTTGACGTCCCATAGTCTCACCGTCTAATCTGCACTTCCCGATACGATGAACTCTGAATCACTGGATATAGCCACAGAATATACATAACCTGTGTGACCACTCATGGTCTTACAGGTACCTGTCTTGACGTCCTATAGTCTCACCGTATAATCATGACTTCCCGATACGATGAACTCTGAATCACTGCATATAGCCACAGAATATACCTAATTTGTGTGACCACTCATGGTCTTACAGGTACCTGTCTTGACGTCCCATAGTCTCACCGTATAATCATAACTTCCCGATACGATGAACTCTGAATCACTGGATATAGCCACAGATCATACAACACTAGTGTGACCACTCATGGTCTTACAGGTACCTGTCTTGACGTCCCATAGTCTCACCGTCTAATCTACACTTCCCGATACGATGAACTCTGAATCACTGGATATAGCCACAGATCATACATAACCTGTGTGACCACTCATGGTCTTACAGGTACCTGTCTTGACGTCCCATAGTCTCACCGTATAATCTGCACTTCCCGATACGATGAACTCTGAATCACTGGATATAGCCACAGCATATACCTAATTTGTGTGACCACTCATGGTCTTACAGGTACCTGTCTTGACGTCCCATAGTCTCACCGCCTAATCCGCACTTCCCGATACGATGAACTCTGAATCACTGGATATAGCCACAGATCATACATAACCTGTGTGACCACTCATGGTCTTACAGGTACCTGTCTTGACGTCCCATAGTCTCACCGTATAATCTCCACTTCCCGATACGATGAACTCTGAATCACTGGATATAGCCACAGATCATACAACACTAGTGTGACCACTCATGGTCTTACAGGTACCTGTCTTGACGTCCCATAGTCTCACCGTATAATCTCCACTTCCCGATACGATGAACTCTGAATCACTGGATATAGCCACAGATCATACATAACCTGTGTGACCACTCATGGTCTTACAGGTACCTGTCTTGACGTCCTATAGTCTCACCGTATAATCTGCACTTCCCGATACGATGAACCCTGAATCACTGGATATAGCCACAGAATATACATAACCTGTGTGACCACTCATGGTCTTACAGGTACCTGTCTTGACGTCCCATAGTCTCACCGTATAATCATGACTTCCCGATACGATGAACTCTGAATCACTGGATATAGCCACAGAATATACATAACTAGTGTGACCACTCATGGTCTTACAGGTACCTGTCTTGACGTCCCATAGTCTCACCGTATAATCTGCACTTCCCGATACGATGAACTCTGAATCACTGGATATAGCCACAGAATATACATAACTAGTGTGACCACTCATGGTCTTACAGGTACCTGTCTTGACGTCCCATAGTCTCACCGTATAATCCTAACTTCCCGATACGATGAACTCTGAATCACTGGATATAGCCACAGAATATACATAACTAGTGTGACCACTCATGGTCTTACAGGTACCTGTCTTGACGTCCCATAGTCTCACCGTATAATCATAACTTCCCGATACGATGAACTCTGAATCACTGGATATAGCCACAGAATATACATAACTAGTGTGACCACTCATGGTCTTACAGGTACCTGTCTTGACGTCCCATAGTCTCACCGTATAATCTGCACTTCCCGATACGATGAACTCTGAATCACTGGATATAGCCACAGATCATACAACACTAGTGTGACCACTCATGGTCTTACAGGTACCTGTCTTGACGTCCCATAGTCTCACCGCCTAATCTGCACTTCCCGATACGATGAACTCTGAATCACTGGATATAGCCACAGATCATACATAACCTGTGTGACCACTCATGGTCTTACAGGTACCTGTCTTGACGTCCCATAGTCTCACCGTCTAATCTGCACTTCCCGATACGATGAACTCTGAATCACTGGATATAGCCACAGCATATACAACACTAGTGTGACCACTCATGGTCTTACAGGTACCTGTCTTGACGTCCCATAGTCTCACCGTATAATCATAACTTCCCGATACGATGAACTCTGAATCACTGGATATAGCCACAGCATATACCTAATTTGTGTGACCACTCATGGTCTTACAGGTACCTGTCTTGACGTCCCATAGTCTCACCGTATAATCATGACTTCCCGATACGATGAACTCTGAATCACTGGATATAGCCACAGCATATACCTAATTTGTGTGACCACTCATGGTCTTACAGGTACCTGTCTTGACGTCCCATAGTCTCACCGTATAATCTGCACTTCCCGATACGATGAACTCTGAATCACTGGATATAGCCACAGATCATACATAACCTGTGTGACCACTCATGGTCTTACAGGTACCTGTCTTGACGTCCCATAGTCTCACCGTATAATCATGACTTCCCGATACGATGAACTCTGAATCACTGGATATAGCCACAGATCATACATAACCTGTGTGACCACTCATGATCTTACAGGTACCTGTCTTGACGTCCCATAGTCTCACCGTATAATCTGCACTTCCCGATACGATGAACTCTGAATCACTGGATATAGCCACAGAATATACATAACTAGTGTGACCACTCATGGTCTTACAGGTACCTGTCTTGACGTCCCATAGTCTCACCGTATAATCTCAACTTCCCGATACGATGAACTCTGAATCACTGGATATAGCCACAGAATATACATAACTAGTGTGACCACTCATGGTCTTACAGGTACCTGTCTTGACGTCCCATAGTCTCACCGTATAATCATGACTTCCCGATACGATGAACTCTGAATCACTGGATATAGCCACAGATCATACATAACCTGTGTGACCACTCATGGTCTTACAGGTACCTGTCTTGACGTCCTATAGTCTCACCGTATAATCATGACTTCCCGATACGATGAACTCTGAATCACTGGATATAGCCACAGAATATACATAACCTGTGTGACCACTCATGATCTTACAGGTACCTGTCTTGACGTCCCATAGTCTCACCGTATAATCTG
Organism: Loxodes magnus; assembly: GCA_946699065.1. Lineage (NCBI taxonomy): Eukaryota > Ciliophora > Karyorelictea > Loxodida > Loxodidae > Loxodes > Loxodes magnus. The sequence continues at coordinate 13,164 of CAMPDV010007065.1, forward strand.
CACTTCCCGATACGATGAACTCTGAATCACTGGATATAGCCACAGATCATACATAACCTGTGTGACCACTCATGGTCTTACAGGTACCTGTCTTGACGTCCCATAGTCTCACCGTATAATCTCCACTTCCCGATACGATGAACTCTGAATCACTGGATATAGCCACAGCATATACCTAATTTGTGTGACCACTCATGGTCTTACAGGTACCTGTCTTGACGTCCTATAGTCTCACCGTATAATCATGACTTCCCGATACGATGAACTCTGAATCACTGGATATAGCCACAGAATATACATAACTAGTGTGACCACTCATGGTCTTACAGGTACCTGTCTTGACGTCCCATAGTCTCACCGTATAATCATGACTTCCCGATACGATGAACTCTGAATCACTGGATATAGCCACAGATCATACATAACCTGTGTGACCACTCATGATCTTACAGGTACCTGTCTTGACGTCCCATAGTCTCACCGTATAATCTGCACTTCCCGATACGATGAACTCTGAATCACTGGATATAGCCACAGAATATACATAACTAGTGTGACCACTCATGGTCTTACAGGTACCTGTCTTGACGTCCCATAGTCTCACCGTATAATCTCAACTTCCCGATACGATGAACTCTGAATCACTGGATATAGCCACAGAATATACATAACTAGTGTGACCACTCATGGTCTTACAGGTACCTGTCTTGACGTCCCATAGTCTCACCGTATAATCCTAACTTCCCGATACGATGAACTCTGAATCACTGGATATAGCCACAGAATATACATAACTAGTGTGACCACTCATGGTCTTACAGGTACCTGTCTTGACGTCCCATAGTCTCACCGTATAATCATAACTTCCCGATACGATGAACTCTGAATCACTGGATATAGCCACAGAATATACATAACTAGTGTGACCACTCATGGTCTTACAGGTACCTGTCTTGACGTCCCATAGTCTCACCGTATAATCTGCACTTCCCGATACGATGAACTCTGAATCACTGGATATAGCCACAGATCATACAACACTAGTGTGACCACTCATGGTCTTACAGGTACCTGTCTTGACGTCCCATAGTCTCACCGCCTAATCTGCACTTCCCGATACGATGAACTCTGAATCACTGGATATAGCCACAGATCATACATAACCTGTGTGACCACTCATGGTCTTACAGGTACCTGTCTTGACGTCCCATAGTCTCACCGTATAATCATGACTTCCCGATACGATGAACTCTGAATCACTGGATATAGCCACAGATCATACATAACCTGTGTGACCACTCATGATCTTACAGGTACCTGTCTTGACGTCCCATAGTCTCACCGTATAATCTGCACTTCCCGATACGATGAACTCTGAATCACTGGATATAGCCACAGAATATACATAACTAGTGTGACCACTCATGGTCTTACAGGTACCTGTCTTGACGTCCCATAGTCTCACCGTATAATCTCAACTTCCCGATACGATGAACTCTGAATCACTGGATATAGCCACAGAATATACATAACTAGTGTGACCACTCATGGTCTTACAGGTACCTGTCTTGACGTCCCATAGTCTCACCGTATAATCATGACTTCCCGATACGATGAACTCTGAATCACTGGATATAGCCACAGATCATACATAACCTGTGTGACCACTCATGGTCTTACAGGTACCTGTCTTGACGTCCCATAGTCTCACCGTATAATCTCAACTTCCCGATACGATGAACTCTGAATCACTGGATATAGCCACAGAATATACATAACTAGTGTGACCACTCATGGTCTTACAGGTACCTGTCTTGACGTCCCATAGTCTCACCGTATAATCATGACTTCCCGATACGATGAACTCTGAATCACTGGATATAGCCACAGATCATACATAACCTGTGTGACCACTCATGGTCTTACAGGTACCTGTCTTGACGTCCTATAGTCTCACCGTATAATCATGACTTCCCGATACGATGAACTCTGAATCACTGGATATAGCCACAGAATATACATAACTAGTGTGACCACTCATGGTCTTACAGGTACCTGTCTTGACGTCCCATAGTCTCACCGTATAATCTGCACTTCCCGATACGATGAACTCTGAATCACTGGATATAGCCACAGATCATACATAACCTGTGTGACCACTCATGGTCTTACAGGTACCTGTCTTGACGTCCCATAGTCTCACCGTATAATCTCCACTTCCCGATACGATGAACTCTGAATCACTGGATATAGCCACAGCATATACCTAATTTGTGTGACCACTCATGGTCTTACAGGTACCTGTCTTGACGTCCCATAGTCTCACCGCCTAATCTGCACTTCCCGATACGATGAACCCTGAATCACTGGATATAGCCACAGAATATTCATAACCTGTGTGACCACTCATGGTCTTACAGGTACCTGTCTTGACGTCCCATAGTCTCACCGTATAATCATGACTTCCCGATACGATGAACTCTGAATCACTGGATATAGCCACAGAATATACATAACTAGTGTGACCACTCATGGTCTTACAGGTACCTGTCTTGACGTCCCATAGTCTCACCGTATAATCATGACTTCCCGATACGATGAACTCTGAATCACTGGATATAGCCACAGATCATACATAACCTGTGTGACCACTCATGGTCTTACAGGTACCTGTCTTGACGTCCCATAGTCTCACCGTATAATCCTAACTTCCCGATACGATGAACTCTGAATCACTGGATATAGCCACAGCATATACCTAATTTGTGTGACCACTCATGGTCTTACAGGTACCTGTCTTGACGTCCCATAGTCTCACCGTATAATCATGACTTCCCGATACGATGAACTCTGAATCACTGGATATAGCCACAGAATATACATAACTAGTGTGACCACTCATGGTCTTACAGGTACCTGTCTTGACGTCCCATAGTCTCACCGTATAATCATAACTTCCCGATACGATGAACTCTGAATCACTGGATATAGCCACAGAATATACATAACTAGTGTGACCACTCATGGTCTTACAGGTACCTGTCTTGACGTCCCATAGTCTCACCGTATAATCTGCACTTCCCGATACGATGAACTCTGAATCACTGGATATAGCCACAGCATATACCTAATTTGTGTGACCACTCATGGTCTTACAGGTACCTGTCTTGACGTCCCATAGTCTCACCGCCTAATCTGCACTTCCCGATACGATGAACTCTGAATCACTGGATATAGCCACAGATCATACATAACCTGTGTGACCACTCATGGTCTTACAGGTACCTGTCTTGACGTCCCATAGTCTCACCGTATAATCATGACTTCCCGATACGATGAACTCTGAATCACTGGATATAGCCACAGATCATACATAACCTGTGTGACCACTCATGATCTTACAGGTACCTGTCTTGACGTCCCATAGTCTCACCGTATAATCATGACTTCCCGATACGATGAACTCTGAATCACTGGATATAGCCACAGAATATACATAACTAGTGTGACCACTCATGGTCTTACAGGTACCTGTCTTGACGTCCCATAGTCTCACCGTATAATCTCAACTTCCCGATACGATGAACTCTGAATCACTGGATATAGCCACAGAATATACATAACTAGTGTGACCACTCATGGTCTTACAGGTACCTGTCTTGACGTCCCATAGTCTCACCGTATAATCATGACTTCCCGATACGATGAACTCTGAATCACTGGATATAGCCACAGATCATACATAACCTGTGTGACCACTCATGGTCTTACAGGTACCTGTCTTGACGTCCTATAGTCTCACCGTATAATCATGACTTCCCGATACGATGAACTCTGAATCACTGGATATAGCCACAGAATATACATAACTAGTGTGAC
>CAMPDV010007066.1:0-15836 GCA_946699065.1 Loxodes magnus
ACTTTTCTTAGAAATCGTATCTTTTCAAACTTCTGATATTTGATAACCTTAACTGATACTCTTTTTCTTATTTTTCTTCTTCACTTTTCTTAGAAATCGTATCTTTTCAAACTTCTGATATTTGATAACCTTAACTGATACTCTTTTTCTTATTTTTCTTCTTCACTTTTCTTAGAAATCGTATCTTTTCAAACTTCTGATATTTGATAACCTTAACTGATACTCTTTTTCTTACTTTTTCTTCTTCACTTTTCTTAGAAATCGTATCTTTTCAAACTTCTGATATTTGATAACCTTAACTGATACTCTTTTTCTTACTTTTTCTTCTTCACTTTTCTTAGAAATCGTATCTTTCCAAACTTCTGATATTTGATAACCTTAACTGATACTCTTTTTCTTACTTTTTCTTCTTCACTTTTCTTAGAAATCGTATCTTTCCAAACTTCTGATATTTGATAACCTTAACTGATACTCTTTTTCTTATTTTTCTTCTTCACTTTTCTTAGAAATCGTATCTTTTCAAACTTCTGATATTTGATAACCTTAACTGATACTCTTTTTCTTATTTTTCTTCTTCACTTTTCTTAGAAATCGTATCTTTTCAAACTTCTGATATTTGATAACCTTAACTGATACTCTTTTTCTTACTTTTCTTATTTTTCTTCTTCACTTTTCTTAGAAATCGTATCTTTTCAAACTTCTGATATTTGATAACCTTAACTGATACTCTTTTTCTTACTTTTTCTCTTCACTTTTCTTAGAAATCGTATCTTTTCATACTTCTGATATTTGATAAACTTAACTGATACTCTTTTTCTTACTTTTTCTTCTTCACTTTTCTTAGAAATCGTATCTTTCCAAACTTCTGATATTTGATAACCTTAACTGATACTCTTTTTCTTACTTTTTCTTCTTCACTTTTCTTAGAAATCGTATCTTTTCAAACTTCTGATATTTGATAACCTTAACTGATACTCTTTTTCTTATTTTTCTTCTTCACTTTTCTTAGAAATCGTATCTTTTCAAACTTCTGATATTTGATAACCTTAACTGATACTCTTTTTCTTATTTTTCTTCTTCACTTTTCTTAGAAATCGTATCTTTTCAAACTTCTGATATTTGATAACCTTAACTGATACTCTTTTTCTTACTTTTTCTTCTTCACTTTTCTTAGAAATCGTATCTTTTCAAACTTCTGATATTTGATAACCTTAACTGATACTCTTTTTCTTACTTTTTCTTCTTCACTTTTCTTAGAAATCGTATCTTTTCAAACTTCTGATATTTGATAACCTTAACTGATACTCTTTTTCTTATTTTTCTTCTTCACTTTTCTTAGAAATCGTATCTTTTTAAACTTCTGATATTTGATAACCTTAACTGATACTCTTTTTCTTACTTTTTCTTCTTCACTTTTCTTAGAAATCGTATCTTTTCAAACTTCTGATATTTGATAACCTTAACTGATACTCTTTTTCTTACTTTTTCTTCTTCACTTTTCTTAGAAATCGTATCTTTTCAAACTTCTGATATTTGATAACCTTAACTGATACTCTTTTTCTTAATTTTCTTCTTCACTTTTCTTAGAAATCGTATCTTTTCAAACTTCTGATATTTGATAACCTTAACTGATACTCTTTTTCTTACTTTTTCTTCTTCACTTTTCTTAGAAATCGTATCTTTTCAAACTTCTGATATTTGATAACCTTAACTGATACTCTTTTTCTTACTTTTTCTTCTTCACTTTTCTTAGAAATCGTATCTTTTCAAACTTCTGATATTTGATAACCTTAACTGATACTCTTTTTCTTACTTTTTCTTCTTCACTTTTCTTAGAAATCGTATCTTTTCATACTTCTGATATTTGATAAACTTAACTGATACTCTTTTTCTTACTTTTCTTATTTTTCTTCTTCACTTTTCTTAGAAATCGTATCTTTTCAAACTTCTGATATTTGATAACCTTAACTGATACTCTTTTTCTTACTTTTTATTATTTTTCTTCTTCACTTTTCTTAGAAATCGTATCTTTTCAAACTTCTGATATTTGATAACCTTAACTGATACTCTTTTTCTTATTTTTCTTCTTCACTTTTCTTAGAAATCGTATCTTTTCAAACTTCTGATATTTGATAACCTTAACTGATACTCTTTTTCTTACTTTTTCTTCTTCACTTTTCTTAGAAATCGTATCTTTTCATACTTCTGATATTTGATAACCTTAACTGATACTCTTTTTCTTACTTTTTCTTCTTCACTTTTCTTAGAAATCGTATCTTTTCAAACTTCTGATATTTGATAAACTTAACTGATACTCTTTTTCTTACTTTTTCTTCTTCACTTTTCTTAGAAATCGTATCTTTGCAAACTTCTGATATTTGATAACCTTAACTGATACTCTTTTTCTTATTTTTCTTCTTCACTTTTCTTAGAAATCGTATCTTTGCAAACTTCTGATATTTGATAACCTTAACTGATACTCTTTTTCTTACTTTTCTTCTTCACTTTTCTTAGAAATCGTATCTTTCCAAACTTCTGATATTTGATAACCTTAACTGATACTCTTTTTCTTACTTTTTATTATTTTTCTTCTTCACTTTTCTTAGAAATCGTATCTTTTCAAACTTCTGATATTTGATAACCTTAACTGATACTCTTTTTCTTATTTTTCTTCTTCACTTTTCTTAGAAATCGTATCTTTTCAAACTTCTGATATTTGATAACCTTAACTGATACTCTTTTTCTTACTTTTTCTTCTTCACTTTTCTTAGAAATCGTATCTTTTCAAACTTCTGATATTTGATAACCTTAACTGATACTCTTTTTCTTATTTTTCTTCTTCACTTTTCTTAGAAATCGTATCTTTTTAAACTTCTGATATTTGATAACCTTAACTGATACTCTTTTTCTTACTTTTTCTTCTTCACTTTTCTTAGAAATCGTATCTTTTCAAACTTCTGATATTTGATAACCTTAACTGATACTCTTTTTCTTACTTTTTCTTCTTCACTTTTCTTAGAAATCGTATCTTTTCAAACTTCTGATATTTGATAACCTTAACTGATACTCTTTTTCTTAATTTTCTTCTTCACTTTTCTTAGAAATCGTATCTTTTCAAACTTCTGATATTTGATAACCTTAACTGATACTCTTTTTCTTACTTTTTCTTCTTCACTTTTCTTAGAAATCGTATCTTTTCAAACTTCTGATATTTGATAACCTTAACTGATACTCTTTTTCTTACTTTTTCTTCTTCACTTTTCTTAGAAATCGTATCTTTTTAAACTTCTGATATTTGATAACCTTAACTGATACTCTTTTTCTTACTTTTTCTTCTTCACTTTTCTTAGAAATCGTATCTTTTCAAACTTCTGATATTTGATAACCTTAACTGATACTCTTTTTCTTACTTTTTCTTCTTCACTTTTCTTAGAAATCGTATCTTTTCAAACTTCTGATATTTGATAACCTTAACTGATACTCTTTTTCTTACTTTTTCTTCTTCACTTTTCTTAGAAATCGTATCTTTTCATACTTCTGATATTTGATAACCTTAACTGATACTCTTTTTCTTACTTTTTCTTCTTCACTTTTCTTAGAAATCGTATCTTTTCATACTTCTGATATTTGATAAACTTAACTGATACTCTTTTTCTTACTTTTCTTATTTTTCTTCTTCACTTTTCTTAGAAATCGTATCTTTTCAAACTTCTGATATTTGATAACCTTAACTGATACTCTTTTTCTTACTTTTTCTTCTTCACTTTTCTTAGAAATCGTATCTTTTCATACTTCTGATATTTGATAAACTTAACTGATACTCTTTTTCTTACTTTTTCTTCTTCACTTTTCTTAGAAATCGTATCTTTTCATACTTCTGATATTTGATAAACTTAACTGATACTCTTTTTCTTACTTTTTCTCTTCACTTTTCTTAGAAATCGTATCTTTTCATACTTCTGATATTTGATAACCTTAACTGATACTCTTTTTCTTACTTTTTCTTCTTCACTTTTCTTAGAAATCGTATCTTTTCATACTTCTGATATTTGATAAACTTAACTGATACTCTTTTTCTTACTTTTCTTATTTTTCTTCTTCACTTTTCTTAGAAATCGTATCTTTTCAAACTTCTGATATTTGATAACCTTAACTGATACTCTTTTTCTTACTTTTTCTCTTCACTTTTCTTAGAAATCGTATCTTTTCATACTTCTGATATTTGATAAACTTAACTGATACTCTTTTTCTTACTTTTTCTTCTTCACTTTTCTTAGAAATCGTATCTTTCCAAACTTCTGATATTTGATAACCTTAACTGATACTCTTTTTCTTACTTTTTCTTCTTCACTTTTCTTAGAAATCGTATCTTTTCAAACTTCTGATATTTGATAACCTTAACTGATACTCTTTTTCTTACTTTTTCTTCTTCACTTTTCTTAGAAATCGTATCTTTTCAAACTTCTGATATTTGATAACCTTAACTGATACTCTTTTTCTTATTTTTCTTCTTCACTTTTCTTAGAAATCGTATCTTTTCAAACTTCTGATATTTGATAACCTTAACTGATACTCTTTTTCTTACTTTTTCTTCTTCACTTTTCTTAGAAATCGTATCTTTTCAAACTTCTGATATTTGATAACCTTAACTGATACTCTTTTTCTTACTTTTTATTATTTTTCTTCTTCACTTTTCTTAGAAATCGTATCTTTTCAAACTTCTGATATTTGATAACCTTAACTGATACTCTTTTTCTTATTTTTCTTCTTCACTTTTCTTAGAAATCGTATCTTTTCAAACTTCTGATATTTGATAACCTTAACTGATACTCTTTTTCTTACTTTTTCTTCTTCACTTTTCTTAGAAATCGTATCTTTTCATACTTCTGATATTTGATAACCTTAACTGATACTCTTTTTCTTACTTTTTCTTCTTCACTTTTCTTAGAAATCGTATCTTTTCAAACTTCTGATATTTGATAAACTTAACTGATACTCTTTTTCTTACTTTTTCTTCTTCACTTTTCTTAGAAATCGTATCTTTGCAAACTTCTGATATTTGATAACCTTAACTGATACTCTTTTTCTTATTTTTCTTCTTCACTTTTCTTAGAAATCGTATCTTTGCAAACTTCTGATATTTGATAACCTTAACTGATACTCTTTTTCTTACTTTTCTTCTTCACTTTTCTTAGAAATCGTATCTTTCCAAACTTCTGATATTTGATAACCTTAACTGATACTCTTTTTCTTACTTTTTATTATTTTTCTTCTTCACTTTTCTTAGAAATCGTATCTTTTCAAACTTCTGATATTTGATAACCTTAACTGATACTCTTTTTCTTATTTTTCTTCTTCACTTTTCTTAGAAATCGTATCTTTTCAAACTTCTGATATTTGATAACCTTAACTGATACTCTTTTTCTTACTTTTTCTTCTTCACTTTTCTTAGAAATCGTATCTTTTCAAACTTCTGATATTTGATAACCTTAACTGATACTCTTTTTCTTATTTTTCTTCTTCACTTTTCTTAGAAATCGTATCTTTTTAAACTTCTGATATTTGATAACCTTAACTGATACTCTTTTTCTTACTTTTTCTTCTTCACTTTTCTTAGAAATCGTATCTTTTCAAACTTCTGATATTTGATAACCTTAACTGATACTCTTTTTCTTACTTTTTCTTCTTCACTTTTCTTAGAAATCGTATCTTTTCAAACTTCTGATATTTGATAACCTTAACTGATACTCTTTTTCTTAATTTTCTTCTTCACTTTTCTTAGAAATCGTATCTTTTCAAACTTCTGATATTTGATAACCTTAACTGATACTCTTTTTCTTACTTTTTCTTCTTCACTTTTCTTAGAAATCGTATCTTTTCAAACTTCTGATATTTGATAACCTTAACTGATACTCTTTTTCTTACTTTTTCTTCTTCACTTTTCTTAGAAATCGTATCTTTTTAAACTTCTGATATTTGATAACCTTAACTGATACTCTTTTTCTTACTTTTTCTTCTTCACTTTTCTTAGAAATCGTATCTTTTCAAACTTCTGATATTTGATAACCTTAACTGATACTCTTTTTCTTACTTTTTCTTCTTCACTTTTCTTAGAAATCGTATCTTTTCAAACTTCTGATATTTGATAACCTTAACTGATACTCTTTTTCTTACTTTTTCTTCTTCACTTTTCTTAGAAATCGTATCTTTTCATACTTCTGATATTTGATAACCTTAACTGATACTCTTTTTCTTACTTTTTCTTCTTCACTTTTCTTAGAAATCGTATCTTTTCATACTTCTGATATTTGATAAACTTAACTGATACTCTTTTTCTTACTTTTCTTATTTTTCTTCTTCACTTTTCTTAGAAATCGTATCTTTTCAAACTTCTGATATTTGATAACCTTAACTGATACTCTTTTTCTTACTTTTTCTTCTTCACTTTTCTTAGAAATCGTATCTTTTCATACTTCTGATATTTGATAAACTTAACTGATACTCTTTTTCTTACTTTTTCTTCTTCACTTTTCTTAGAAATCGTATCTTTTCATACTTCTGATATTTGATAAACTTAACTGATACTCTTTTTCTTACTTTTTCTCTTCACTTTTCTTAGAAATCGTATCTTTTCATACTTCTGATATTTGATAACCTTAACTGATACTCTTTTTCTTACTTTTTCTTCTTCACTTTTCTTAGAAATCGTATCTTTTCATACTTCTGATATTTGATAAACTTAACTGATACTCTTTTTCTTACTTTTCTTATTTTTCTTCTTCACTTTTCTTAGAAATCGTATCTTTTCAAACTTCTGATATTTGATAACCTTAACTGATACTCTTTTTCTTACTTTTTCTCTTCACTTTTCTTAGAAATCGTATCTTTTCATACTTCTGATATTTGATAAACTTAACTGATACTCTTTTTCTTACTTTTTCTTCTTCACTTTTCTTAGAAATCGTATCTTTCCAAACTTCTGATATTTGATAACCTTAACTGATACTCTTTTTCTTACTTTTTCTTCTTCACTTTTCTTAGAAATCGTATCTTTTCAAACTTCTGATATTTGATAACCTTAACTGATACTCTTTTTCTTACTTTTTCTTCTTCACTTTTCTTAGAAATCGTATCTTTTCAAACTTCTGATATTTGATAACCTTAACTGATACTCTTTTTCTTATTTTTCTTCTTCACTTTTCTTAGAAATCGTATCTTTTCAAACTTCTGATATTTGATAACCTTAACTGATACTCTTTTTCTTACTTTTTCTTCTTCACTTTTCTTAGAAATCGTATCTTTTCAAACTTCTGATATTTGATAACCTTAACTGATACTCTTTTTCTTACTTTTTCTTCTTCACTTTTCTTAGAAATCGTATCTTTTCAAACTTCTGATATTTGATAACCTTAACTGATACTCTTTTTCTTACTTTTTCTCTTCACTTTTCTTAGAAATCGTATCTTTTCATACTTCTGATATTTGATAAACTTAACTGATACTCTTTTTCTTACTTTTTCTTCTTCACTTTTCTTAGAAATCGTATCTTTCCAAACTTCTGATATTTGATAACCTTAACTGATACTCTTTTTCTTACTTTTTCTTCTTCACTTTTCTTAGAAATCGTATCTTTTCAAACTTCTGATATTTGATAACCTTAACTGATACTCTTTTTCTTACTTTTTCTTCTTCACTTTTCTTAGAAATCGTATCTTTTCAAACTTCTGATATTTGATAACCTTAACTGATACTCTTTTTCTTATTTTTCTTCTTCACTTTTCTTAGAAATCGTATCTTTTCAAACTTCTGATATTTGATAACCTTAACTGATACTCTTTTTCTTACTTTTTCTTCTTCACTTTTCTTAGAAATCGTATCTTTTCAAACTTCTGATATTTGATAACCTTAACTGATACTCTTTTTCTTACTTTTTCTTCTTCACTTTTCTTAGAAATCGTATCTTTTCAAACTTCTGATATTTGATAACCTTAACTGATACTCTTTTTCTTATTTTTCTTCTTCACTTTTCTTAGAAATCGTATCTTTTCAAACTTCTGATATTTGATAACCTTAACTGATACTCTTTTTCTTATTTTTCTTCTTCACTTTTCTTAGAAATCGTATCTTTTCAAACTTCTGATATTTGATAACCTTAACTGATACTCTTTTTCTTACTTTTTCTTCTTCACTTTTCTTAGAAATCGTATCTTTTCAAACTTCTGATATTTGATAACCTTAACTGATACTCTTTTTCTTACTTTTTCTTCTTCACTTTTCTTAGAAATCGTATCTTTTCAAACTTCTGATATTTGATAACCTTAACTGATACTCTTTTTCTTACTTTTTCTCTTCACTTTTCTTAGAAATCGTATCTTTTCATACTTCTGATATTTGATAAACTTAACTGATACTCTTTTTCTTACTTTTTCTTCTTCACTTTTCTTAGAAATCGTATCTTTCCAAACTTCTGATATTTGATAACCTTAACTGATACTCTTTTTCTTACTTTTTCTTCTTCACTTTTCTTAGAAATCGTATCTTTTCAAACTTCTGATATTTGATAACCTTAACTGATACTCTTTTTCTTACTTTTTCTTCTTCACTTTTCTTAGAAATCGTATCTTTTCAAACTTCTGATATTTGATAACCTTAACTGATACTCTTTTTCTTACTTTTTCTTCTTCACTTTTCTTAGAAATCGTATCTTTTCAAACTTCTGATATTTGATAACCTTAACTGATACTCTTTTTCTTACTTTTTCTTCTTCACTTTTCTTAGAAATCGTATCTTTTCAAACTTCTGATATTTGATAACCTTAACTGATACTCTTTTTCTTACTTTTTCTTCTTCACTTTTCTTAGAAATCGTATCTTTTCAAACTTCTGATATTTGATAACCTTAACTGATACTCTTTTTCTTATTTTTCTTCTTCACTTTTCTTAGAAATCGTATCTTTTCAAACTTCTGATATTTGATAACCTTAACTGATACTCTTTTTCTTACTTTTTCTTCTTCACTTTTCTTAGAAATCGTATCTTTTCAAACTTCTGATATTTGATAACCTTAACTGATACTCTTTTTCTTACTTTTTCTTCTTCACTTTTCTTAGAAATCGTATCTTTTCAAACTTCTGATATTTGATAACCTTAACTGATACTCTTTTTCTTAATTTTCTTCTTCACTTTTCTTAGAAATCGTATCTTTTCAAACTTCTGATATTTGATAACCTTAACTGATACTCTTTTTCTTACTTTTTCTTCTTCACTTTTCTTAGAAATCGTATCTTTTCAAACTTCTGATATTTGATAACCTTAACTGATACTCTTTTTCTTACTTTTTCTTCTTCACTTTTCTTAGAAATCGTATCTTTTCAAACTTCTGATATTTGATAACCTTAACTGATACTCTTTTTCTTACTTTTTCTTCTTCACTTTTCTTAGAAATCGTATCTTTTCAAACTTCTGATATTTGATAACCTTAACTGATACTCTTTTTCTTACTTTTTCTTCTTCACTTTTCTTAGAAATCGTATCTTTCCAAACTTCTGATATTTGATAACCTTAACTGATACTCTTTTTCTTATTTTTCTTCTTCACTTTTCTTAGAAATCGTATCTTTTCAAACTTCTGATATTTGATAACCTTAACTGATACTCTTTTTCTTACTTTTTATTATTTTTCTTCTTCACTTTTCTTAGAAATCGTATCTTTTCAAACTTCTGATATTTGATAACCTTAACTGATACTCTTTTTCTTATTTTTCTTCTTCACTTTTCTTAGAAATCGTATCTTTTCAAACTTCTGATATTTGATAACCTTAACTGATACTCTTTTTCTTACTTTTTCTTCTTCACTTTTCTTAGAAATCGTATCTTTTCATACTTCTGATATTTGATAACCTTAACTGATACTCTTTTTCTTACTTTTTCTTCTTCACTTTTCTTAGAAATCGTATCTTTTCAAACTTCTGATATTTGATAAACTTAACTGATACTCTTTTTCTTACTTTTTCTTCTTCACTTTTCTTAGAAATCGTATCTTTGCAAACTTCTGATATTTGATAACCTTAACTGATACTCTTTTTCTTACTTTTTCTTCTTCACTTTTCTTAGAAATCGTATCTTTTCAAACTTCTGATATTTGATAACCTTAACTGATACTCTTTTTCTTACTTTTCTTCTTCACTTTTCTTAGAAATCGTATCTTTCCAAACTTCTGATATTTGATAACCTTAACTGATACTCTTTTTCTTACTTTTTATTATTTTTCTTCTTCACTTTTCTTAGAAATCGTATCTTTTCAAACTTCTGATATTTGATAACCTTAACTGATACTCTTTTTCTTACTTTTTCTTCTTCACTTTTCTTAGAAATCGTATCTTTTCAAACTTCTGATATTTGATAACCTTAACTGATACTCTTTTTCTTACTTTTTCTTCTTCACTTTTCTTAGAAATCGTATCTTTTCATACTTCTGATATTTGATAACCTTAACTGATACTCTTTTTCTTACTTTTTCTTCTTCACTTTTCTTAGAAATCGTATCTTTTCAAACTTCTGATATTTGATAACCTTAACTGATACTCTTTTTCTTACTTTTTCTTCTTCACTTTTCTTAGAAATCGTATCTTTTCATACTTCTGATATTTGATAACCTTAACTGATACTCTTTTTCTTACTTTTTCTTCTTCACTTTTCTTAGAAATCGTATCTTTTCAAACTTCTGATATTTGATAACCTTAACTGATACTCTTTTTCTTACTTTTTCTTCTTCACTTTTCTTAGAAATCGTATCTTTTCAAACTTCTGATATTTGATAACCTTAACTGATACTCTTTTTCTTATTTTTCTTCTTCACTTTTCTTAGAAATCGTATCTTTTTAAACTTCTGATATTTGATAACCTTAACTGATACTCTTTTTCTTACTTTTTCTTCTTCACTTTTCTTAGAAATCGTATCTTTTCAAACTTCTGATATTTGATAACCTTAACTGATACTCTTTTTCTTACTTTTTCTTCTTCACTTTTCTTAGAAATCGTATCTTTTCAAACTTCTGATATTTGATAACCTTAACTGATACTCTTTTTCTTAATTTTCTTCTTCACTTTTCTTAGAAATCGTATCTTTTCAAACTTCTGATATTTGATAACCTTAACTGATACTCTTTTTCTTACTTTTTCTTCTTCACTTTTCTTAGAAATCGTATCTTTTCAAACTTCTGATATTTGATAACCTTAACTGATACTCTTTTTCTTACTTTTCTTATTTTTCTTCTTCACTTTTCTTAGAAATCGTATCTTTTCAAACTTCTGATATTTGATAACCTTAACTGATACTCTTTTTCTTACTTTTTCTTCTTCACTTTTCTTAGAAATTGTATCTTTTCAAACTTCTGATATTTGATAACCTTAACTGATACTCTTTTTCTTACTTTTTCTTCTTCACTTTTCTTAGAAATCGTATCTTTTCAAACTTCTGATATTTGATAACCTTAACTGATACTCTTTTTCTTACTTTTTCTTCTTCACTTTTCTTAGAAATCGTATCTTTTCAAACTTCTGATATTTGATAACCTTAACTGATACTCTTTTTCTTACTTTTCTTATTTTTCTTCTTCACTTTTCTTAGAAATCGTATCTTTTCAAACTTCTGATATTTGATAACCTTAACTGATACTCTTTTTCTTACTTTTTCTTCTTCACTTTTCTTAGAAATCGTATCTTTTCATACTTCTGATATTTGATAACCTTAACTGATACTCTTTTTCTTACTTTTTCTTCTTCACTTTTCTTAGAAATCGTATCTTTTCAAACTTCTGATATTTGATAACCTTAACTGATACTCTTTTTCTTACTTTTTCTTCTTCACTTTTCTTAGAAATCGTATCTTTTCAAACTTCTGATATTTGATAACCTTAACTGATACTCTTTTTCTTACTTTTTCTTCTTCACTTTTCTTAGAAATCGTATCTTTTCATACTTCTGATATTTGATAACCTTAACTGATACTCTTTTTCTTACTTTTTCTTCTTCACTTTTCTTAGAAATCGTATCTTTTCAAACTTCTGATATTTGATAACCTTAACTGATACTCTTTTTCTTATTTTTCTTCTTCACTTTTCTTAGAAATCGTATCTTTTCAAACTTCTGATATTTGATAACCTTAACTGATACTCTTTTTCTTACTTTTTCTTCTTCACTTTTCTTAGAAATCGTATCTTTTCAAACTTCTGATATTTGATAACCTTAACTGATACTCTTTTTCTTACTTTTTCTTCTTCACTTTTCTTAGAAATCGTATCTTTCCAAACTTCTGATATTTGATAAACTTAACTGATACTCTTTTTCTTACTTTTCTTATTTTTCTTCTCTACTTTTCTTAGAAATCGTATCTTTTCAAACTTCTGATATTTGATAACCTTAACTGATACTCTTTTTCTTACTTTTTCTTCTTCACTTTTCTTAGAAATCGTATCTTTTCATACTTCTGATATTTGATAAACTTAACTGATACTCTTTTTCTTACTTTTCTTATTTTTCTTCTTCACTTTTCTTAGAAATCGTATCTTTTCAAACTTCTGATATTTGATAACCTTAACTGATACTCTTTTTCTTACTTTTTATTATTTTTCTTCTTCACTTTTCTTAGAAATCGTATCTTTTCAAACTTCTGATATTTGATAACCTTAACTGATACTCTTTTTCTTACTTTTTCTTCTTCACTTTTCTTAGAAATCGTATCTTTTCAAACTTCTGATATTTGATAACCTTAACTGATACTCTTTTTCTTACTTTTTCTTCTTCACTTTTCTTAGAAATCGTATC
Organism: Loxodes magnus; assembly: GCA_946699065.1. Lineage (NCBI taxonomy): Eukaryota > Ciliophora > Karyorelictea > Loxodida > Loxodidae > Loxodes > Loxodes magnus. The sequence goes on from CAMPDV010007066.1 coordinate 12,824, forward strand.
TTTTCAAACTTCTGATATTTGATAACCTTAACTGATACTCTTTTTCTTATTTTTCTTCTTCACTTTTCTTAGAAATCGTATCTTTTCAAACTTCTGATATTTGATAACCTTAACTGATACTCTTTTTCTTACTTTTTCTTCTTCACTTTTCTTAGAAATCGTATCTTTTCAAACTTCTGATATTTGATAACCTTAACTGATACTCTTTTTCTTACTTTTTCTTCTTCACTTTTCTTAGAAATCGTATCTTTTCAAACTTCTGATATTTGATAACCTTAACTGATACTCTTTTTCTTATTTTTCTTCTTCACTTTTCTTAGAAATCGTATCTTTTTAAACTTCTGATATTTGATAACCTTAACTGATACTCTTTTTCTTACTTTTTCTTCTTCACTTTTCTTAGAAATCGTATCTTTTCAAACTTCTGATATTTGATAACCTTAACTGATACTCTTTTTCTTACTTTTTCTTCTTCACTTTTCTTAGAAATCGTATCTTTTCAAACTTCTGATATTTGATAACCTTAACTGATACTCTTTTTCTTAATTTTCTTCTTCACTTTTCTTAGAAATCGTATCTTTTCAAACTTCTGATATTTGATAACCTTAACTGATACTCTTTTTCTTACTTTTTCTTCTTCACTTTTCTTAGAAATCGTATCTTTTCAAACTTCTGATATTTGATAACCTTAACTGATACTCTTTTTCTTACTTTTTCTTCTTCACTTTTCTTAGAAATCGTATCTTTTCAAACTTCTGATATTTGATAACCTTAACTGATACTCTTTTTCTTACTTTTTCTTCTTCACTTTTCTTAGAAATCGTATCTTTTCAAACTTCTGATATTTGATAACCTTAACTGATACTCTTTTTCTTACTTTTTCTTCTTCACTTTTCTTAGAAATCGTATCTTTCCAAACTTCTGATATTTGATAACCTTAACTGATACTCTTTTTCTTATTTTTCTTCTTCACTTTTCTTAGAAATCGTATCTTTTCAAACTTCTGATATTTGATAACCTTAACTGATACTCTTTTTCTTATTTTTCTTCTTCACTTTTCTTAGAAATCGTATCTTTTTAAACTTCTGATATTTGATAACCTTAACTGATACTCTTTTTCTTACTTTTTCTTCTTCACTTTTCTTAGAAATCGTATCTTTTCATACTTCTGATATTTGATAAACTTAACTGATACTCTTTTTCTTACTTTTCTTATTTTTCTTCTTCACTTTTCTTAGAAATCGTATCTTTTCAAACTTCTGATATTTGATAACCTTAACTGATACTCTTTTTCTTACTTTTTATTATTTTTCTTCTTCACTTTTCTTAGAAATCGTATCTTTTCAAACTTCTGATATTTGATAACCTTAACTGATACTCTTTTTCTTACTTTTTCTTCTTCACTTTTCTTAGAAATCGTATCTTTTCAAACTTCTGATATTTGATAACCTTAACTGATACTCTTTTTCTTACTTTTTCTTCTTCACTTTTCTTAGAAATCGTATCTTTTCATACTTCTGATATTTGATAACCTTAACTGATACTATTTTTCTTATTTTTCTTCTTCACTTTTCTTAGAAATCGTATCTTTTCAAACTTCTGATATTTGATAACCTTAACTGATACTCTTTTTCTTACTTTTTCTTCTTCACTTTTCTTAGAAATCGTATCTTTTCATACTTCTGATATTTGATAACCTTAACTGATACTCTTTTTCTTACTTTTTCTTCTTCACTTTTCTTAGAAATCGTATCTTTTCAAACTTCTGATATTTGATAACCTTAACTGATACTCTTTTTCTTACTTTTTCTTCTTCACTTTTCTTAGAAATCGTATCTTTTCAAACTTCTGATATTTGATAACCTTAACTGATACTCTTTTTCTTATTTTTCTTCTTCACTTTTCTTAGAAATCGTATCTTTTCAAACTTCTGATATTTGATAACCTTAACTGATACTCTTTTTCTTACTTTTTCTTCTTCACTTTTCTTAGAAATCGTATCTTTTCAAACTTCTGATATTTGATAACCTTAACTGATACTCTTTTTCTTATTTTTCTTCTTCAATTTTCTTAGAAATCGTATCTTTTCAAACTTCTGATATTTGATAACCTTAACTGATACTCTTTTTCTTATTTTTTCTTCTTCACTTTTCTTAGAAATCGTATCTTTTCAAACTTCTGATATTTGATAACCTTAACTGATACTCTTTTTCTTACTTTTTCTTCTTCACTTTTCTTAGAAATCGTATCTTTTCAAACTTCTGATATTTGATAACCTTAACTGATACTCTTTTTCTTATTTTTCTTCTTCACTTTTCTTAGAAATCGTATCTTTTCAAACTTCTGATATTTGATAACCTTAACTGATACTCTTTTTCTTACTTTTTCTTCTTCACTTTTCTTAGAAATCGTATCTTTTCAAACTTCTGATATTTGATAACCTTAACTGATACTCTTTTTCTTACTTTTTCTTCTTCACTTTTCTTAGAAATCGTATCTTTTCAAACTTCTGATATTTGATAACCTTAACTGATACTCTTTTTCTTAATTTTCTTCTTCACTTTTCTTAGAAATCGTATCTTTTCAAACTTCTGATATTTGATAACCTTAACTGATACTCTTTTTCTTACTTTTTCTTCTTCACTTTTCTTAGAAATCGTATCTTTTCAAACTTCTGATATTTGATAACCTTAACTGATACTCTTTTTCTTATTTTTCTTCTTCACTTTTCTTAGAAATCGTATCTTTTCAAACTTCTGATATTTGATAACCTTAACTGATACTCTTTTTCTTACTTTTTCTTCTTCACTTTTCTTAGAAATCGTATCTTTTCAAACTTCTGATATTTGATAACCTTAACTGATACTCTTTTTCTTATTTTTCTTCTTCACTTTTCTTAGAAATCGTATCTTTTTAAACTTCTGATATTTGATAACCTTAACTGATACTCTTTTTCTTACTTTTTCTTCTTCACTTTTCTTAGAAATCGTATCTTTTCATACTTCTGATATTT
>CAMPDV010007067.1:0-17411 GCA_946699065.1 Loxodes magnus
CAGAGTGAGTTAACAATGTATGAAAATAGTTGTGTAATTTTTAAAGTAAAAAAAAACATTGTTTTATAGATGTTTTGAAGTAAGAATACGAAATTTTAATACCAGAGTGAGTTAACAATGTATGAAAATAGTTGTGTAATTTTTAAAGTAAAAAAAAAACCTTGTTTTATAGATGTTTTGAAGTAAGAATACGAAATTTTAATACCAGAGTGAGTTAACAATGTATGAAAAATAGTTGTGTAATTTTTAAAGTAATAAAAAACATTGTTTTTGTTATGTTTTGAAGTGAGAATACGAAATTTTAATACCAGAGTGAGTTAACAATGTATGAAAATAGTTGTGTAATTTTTAAAGTAAAAAAAAACATTGTTTTATAGATGTTTTGAAGTAAGAATACGAAATTTTAATACCAGAGTGAGTTAACAATGTATGAAAAATAGTTGTGTAATTTTTAAAGTAAAAAAAAACCTTGTTTTATAGATGTTTTGAAGTAAGAATACGAAATTTTAATACCAGAGTGAGTTAACAATGTATGAAAAATAGTTGTGTAATTTTTAAAGTAATAAAAAACATTGTTTTTGTTATGTTTTGAAGTGAGAATACGAAATTTTAATACCAGAGTGAGTTAACAATGTATGAAAATAGTTGTGTAATTTTTAAAGTAATAAAAAACATTGTTTTTGTTATGTTTTGAAGTGAGAATACGAAATTTTAATACCAGAGTGAGTTAACAATGTATGAAAAATAGTTGTGTAATTTTTAAAGTAAAAAAAACCTTGTTTTATAGATGTTTTGAAGTAAGAATACGAAATTTTAATACCAGAGTGAGTTAACAATGTATGAAAAATAGTTGTGTAATTTTTAAAGTAAAAAAAAACCTTGTTTTATTTATGTTTTGAAGTGAGAATACGAAATTTTAATACCAGAGTGAGTTAACAATGTATGAAAAATAGTTGTGTAATTTTTAAAGTAAAAAAAAACATTGTTTTTGTTATGTTTTGGAGTGAGAATACGAAATTTTAATACCAGAGTGAGTTAACAATGTATGAAAAATAGTTGTGTAATTTTTAAAGTAAAAAAAAACATTGTTTTTGTTATGTTTTGGAGTGAGAATACGAAATTTTAATACCAGAGTGAGTTAACAATGTATGAAAAATAGTTGTGTAATTTTTAAAGTAAAAAAAAACATTGTTTTTGTTATGTTTTGGAGTGAGAATACGAAATTTTAATACCAGAGTGAGTTAACAATGTATGAAAATAGTTGTGTAATTTTTAAAGTAAAAAAAAACATTGTTTTATAGATGTTTTGAAGTAAGAATACGAAATTTTAATACCAGAGTGAGTTAACAATGTATGAAAAATAGTTGTGTAATTTTTAAAGTAATAAAAAACATTGTTTTTGTTATGTTTTGAAGTGAGAATACGAAATTTTAATACCAGAGTGAGTTAACAATGTATGAAAATAGTTGTGTAATTTTTAAAGTAAAAAAAAACATTGTTTTATAGATGTTTTGAAGTAAGAATACGAAATTTTAATACCAGAGTGAGTTAACAATGTATGAAAAATAGTTGTGTAATTTTTAAAGTAATAAAAAACATTGTTTTTGTTATGTTTTGGAGTGAGAATACGAAATTTTAATACCAGAGTGAGTTAACAATGTATGAAAAATAGTTGTGTAATTTTTAAAGTAAAAAAAAACATTGTTTTTGTTATGTTTTGGAGTGAGAATACGAAATTTTAATACCAGAGTGAGTTAACAATGTATGAAAATAGTTGTGTAATTTTTAAAGTAAAAAAAAACATTGTTTTATAGATGTTTTGAAGTAAGAATACGAAATTTTAATACCAGAGTGAGTTAACAATGTATGAAAAATAGTTGTGTAATTTTTAAAGTAAAAAAAAACATTGTTTTTGTTATGTTTTGAAGTGAGAATACGAAATTTTAATACCAGAGTGAGTTAACAATGTATGAAAATAGTTGTGTAATTTTTAAAGTAAAAAAAAACATTGTTTTATAGATGTTTTGAAGTAAGAATACGAAATTTTAATACCAGAGTGAGTTAACAATGTATGAAAAATAGTTGTGTAATTTTTAAAGTAATAAAAAACATTGTTTTTGTTATGTTTTGAAGTGAGAATACGAAATTTTAATACCAGAGTGAGTTAACAATGTATGAAAAATAGTTGTGTAATTTTTAAAGTAAAAAAAAAACATTGTTTTTGTTATGTTTTGGAGTGAGAATACGAAATTTTAATACCAGAGTGAGTTAACAATGTATGAAAATAGTTGTGTAATTTTTAAAGTAAAAAAAAACATTGTTTTATAGATGTTTTGAAGTAAGAATACGAAATTTTAATACCAGAGTGAGTTAACAATGTATGAAAAATAGTTGTGTAATTTTTAAAGTAAAAAAAAAACATTGTTTTTGTTATGTTTTGAAGTGAGAATACGAAATTTTAATACCAGAGTGAGTTAACAATGTATGAAAATAGTTGTGTAATTTTTAAAGTAAAAAAAAACATTGTTTTTGTTATGTTTTGGAGTGAGAATACGAAATTTTAATACCAGAGTGAGTTAACAATGTATGAAAAATAGTTGTGTAATTTTTAAAGTAAAAAAAAACATTGTTTTTGTTATGTTTTGGAGTGAGAATACGAAATTTTAATACCAGAGTGAGTTAACAATGTATGAAAATAGTTGTGTAATTTTTAAAGTAAAAAAAAACCTTGTTTTATAGATGTTTTGAAGTAAGAATACGAAATTTTAATACCAGAGTGAGTTAACAATGTATGAAAAATAGTTGTGTAATTTTTAAAGTAATAAAAAACATTGTTTTTGTTATGTTTTGAAGTGAGAATACGAAATTTTAATACCAGAGTGAGTTAACAATGTATGAAAATAGTTGTGTAATTTTTAAAGTAATAAAAAACATTGTTTTATAGATGTTTTGAAGTAAGAATACGAAATTTTAATACCAGAGTGAGTTAACAATGTATGAAAAATAGTTGTGTAATTTTTAAAGTAAAAAAAAACCTTGTTTTATAGATGTTTTGAAGTAAGAATACGAAATTTTAATACCAGAGTGAGTTAACAATGTATGAAAAATAGTTGTGTAATTTTTAAAGTAAAAAAAAAACCTTGTTTTATAGATGTTTTGAAGTAAGAATACGAAATTTTAATACCAGAGTGAGTTAACAATGTATGAAAAATAGTTGTGTAATTTTTAAAGTAATAAAAAACATTGTTTTTGTTATGTTTTGAAGTGAGAATACGAAATTTTAATACCAGAGTGAGTTAACAATGTATGAAAATAGTTGTGTAATTTTTAAAGTAATAAAAAACATTGTTTTATAGATGTTTTGAAGTAAGAATACGAAATTTTAATACCAGAGTGAGTTAACAATGTATGAAAAATAGTTGTGTAATTTTTAAAGTAAAAAAAAACATTGTTTTATAGATGTTTTGAAGTAAGAATACGAAATTTTAATACCAGAGTGAGTTAACAATGTATGAAAAATAGTTGTGTAATTTTTAAAGTAAAAAAAAACCTTGTTTTATAGATGTTTTGAAGTGAGAATACGAAATTTTAATACCAGAGTGAGTTAACAATGTATGAAAAATAGTTGTGTAATTTTTAAAGTAAAAAAAAACATTGTTTTTGTTATGTTTTGGAGTGAGAATACGAAATTTTAATACCAGAGTGAGTTAACAATGTATGAAAAATAGTTGTGTAATTTTTAAAGTAAAAAAAAAACATTGTTTTTGTTATGTTTTGGAGTGAGAATATGAAATTTTAATACCAGAGTGAGTTAACAATGTATGAAAAATAGTTGTGTAATTTTTAAAGTAAAAAAAAACCTTGTTTTATAGATGTTTTGAAGTAAGAATACAAATTTTAATACCAGAGTGAGTTAACAATGTATGAAAAATAGTTGTGTAATTTTTAAAGTAATAAAAAACATTGTTTTATTTATGTTTTGGAGTGAGAATACGAAATTTTAATACCAGAGTGAGTTAACAATGTATGAAAAATAGTTGTGTAATTTTTAAAGTAAAAAAAAACATTGTTTTTGATATGTTTTGGAGTGAGAATACGAAATTTTAATACCAGAGTGAGTTAACAATGTATGAAAAATAGTTGTGTAATTTTTAAAGTAAAAAAAAACATTGTTTTATTTATGTTTTGGAGTGAGAATACGAAATTTTAATACCAGAGTGAGTTAACAATGTATGAAAAATAGTTGTGTAATTTTTAAAGTAAAAAAAAACATTGTTTTTGTTATGTTTTGGAGTGAGAATACGAAATTTTAATACCAGAGTGAGTTAACAATGTATGAAAATAGTTGTGTAATTTTTAAAGTAAAAAAAAACCTTGTTTTATAGATGTTTTGAAGTAAGAATACGAAATTTTAATACCAGAGTGAGTTAACAATGTATGAAAAATAGTTGTGTAATTTTTAAAGTAATAAAAAACATTGTTTTTGTTATGTTTTGAAGTGAGAATACGAAATTTTAATACCAGAGTGAGTTAACAATGTATGAAAATAGTTGTGTAATTTTTAAAGTAATAAAAAACATTGTTTTATAGATGTTTTGAAGTAAGAATACGAAATTTTAATACCAGAGTGAGTTAACAATGTATGAAAAATAGTTGTGTAATTTTTAAAGTAAAAAAAAACCTTGTTTTATAGATGTTTTGAAGTAAGAATACGAAATTTTAATACCAGAGTGAGTTAACAATGTATGAAAAATAGTTGTGTAATTTTTAAAGTAAAAAAAAACCTTGTTTTATAGATGTTTTGAAGTAAGAATACGAAATTTTAATACCAGAGTGAGTTAACAATGTATGAAAAATAGTTGTGTAATTTTTAAAGTAATAAAAAACATTGTTTTTGTTATGTTTTGAAGTGAGAATACGAAATTTTAATACCAGAGTGAGTTAACAATGTATGAAAATAGTTGTGTAATTTTTAAAGTAATAAAAAACATTGTTTTATAGATGTTTTGAAGTAAGAATACGAAATTTTAATACCAGAGTGAGTTAACAATGTATGAAAAATAGTTGTGTAATTTTTAAAGTAAAAAAAAACATTGTTTTATAGATGTTTTGAAGTAAGAATACGAAATTTTAATACCAGAGTGAGTTAACAATGTATGAAAAATAGTTGTGTAATTTTTAAAGTAAAAAAAAAACCTTGTTTTATAGATGTTTTGAAGTGAGAATACGAAATTTTAATACCAGAGTGAGTTAACAATGTATGAAAAATAGTTGTGTAATTTTTAAAGTAAAAAAAAACATTGTTTTTGTTATGTTTTGGAGTGAGAATACGAAATTTTAATACCAGAGTGAGTTAACAATGTATGAAAAATAGTTGTGTAATTTTTAAAGTAAAAAAAAACATTGTTTTTGTTATGTTTTGGAGTGAGAATATGAAATTTTAATACCAGAGTGAGTTAACAATGTATGAAAAATAGTTGTGTAATTTTTAAAGTAAAAAAAAACCTTGTTTTATAGATGTTTTGAAGTAAGAATACAAATTTTAATACCAGAGTGAGTTAACAATGTATGAAAAATAGTTGTGTAATTTTTAAAGTAATAAAAAACATTGTTTTATTTATGTTTTGGAGTGAGAATACGAAATTTTAATACCAGAGTGAGTTAACAATGTATGAAAAATAGTTGTGTAATTTTTAAAGTAAAAAAAAAACATTGTTTTTGATATGTTTTGGAGTGAGAATACGAAATTTTAATACCAGAGTGAGTTAACAATGTATGAAAAATAGTTGTGTAATTTTTAAAGTAAAAAAAAACATTGTTTTATTTATGTTTTGGAGTGAGAATACGAAATTTTAATACCAGAGTGAGTTAACAATGTATGAAAAATAGTTGTGTAATTTTTAAAGTAAAAAAAAACATTGTTTTTGATATGTTTTGGAGTGAGAATACGAAATTTTAATACCAGAGTGAGTTAACAATGTATGAAAAATAGTTGTGTAATTTTTAAAGTAAAAAAAAACATTGTTTTTGATATGTTTTGGAGTGAGAATACGAAATTTTAATACCAGAGTGAGTTAACAATGTATGAAAAATAGTTGTGTAATTTTTAAAGTAAAAAAAAACATTGTTTTTGTTATGTTTTGGAGTGAGAATACGAAATTTTAATACCAGAGTGAGTTAACAATGTATGAAAAATAGTTGTGTAATTTTTAAAGTAAAAAAAAACATTGTTTTATTTATGTTTTGAAGTAAGAATACGAAATTTTAATACCAGAGTGAGTTAACAATGTATGAAAAATAGTTGTGTAATTTTTAAAGTAATAAAAAACATTGTTTTTGTTATGTTTTGAAGTGAGAATACGAAATTTTAATACCAGAGTGAGTTAACAATGTATGAAAATAGTTGTGTAATTTTTAAAGTAATAAAAAACATTGTTTTTGTTATGTTTTGAAGTGAGAATACGAAATTTTAATACCAGAGTGAGTTAACAATGTATGAAAAATAGTTGTGTAATTTTTAAAGTAAAAAAAAACCTTGTTTTATAGATGTTTTGAAGTAAGAATACGAAATTTTAATACCAGAGTGAGTTAACAATGTATGAAAAATAGTTGTGTAATTTTTAAAGTAAAAAAAAAACCTTGTTTTATAGATGTTTTGAAGTAAGAATACGAAATTTTAATACCAGAGTGAGTTAACAATGTATGAAAAATAGTTGTGTAATTTTTAAAGTAATAAAAAACATTGTTTTTGTTATGTTTTGAAGTGAGAATACGAAATTTTAATACCAGAGTGAGTTAACAATGTATGAAAATAGTTGTGTAATTTTTAAAGTAATAAAAAACATTGTTTTATAGATGTTTTGAAGTAAGAATACGAAATTTTAATACCAAAGTGAGTTAACAATGTATGAAAAATAGTTGTGTAATTTTTAAAGTAAAAAAAAAACCTTGTTTTATAGATGTTTTGAAGTAAGAATACGAAATTTTAATACCAGAGTGAGTTAACAATGTATGAAAAATAGTTGTGTAATTTTTAAAGTAAAAAAAAACCTTGTTTTATAGATGTTTTGAAGTAAGAATACGAAATTTTAATACCAGAGTGAGTTAACAATGTATGAAAAATAGTTGTGTAATTTTTAAAGTAAAAAAAAACATTGTTTTATTTATGTTTTGAAGTGAGAATACGAAATTTTAATACCAGAGTGAGTTAACAATGTATGAAAAATAGTTGTGTAATTTTTAAAGTAAAAAAAAACATTGTTTTTGTTATGTTTTGGAGTGAGAATATGAAATTTTAATACCAGAGTGAGTTAACAATGTATGAAAAATAGTTGTGTAATTTTTAAAGTAAAAAAAAACCTTGTTTTATAGATGTTTTGAAGTGAGAATACGAAATTTTAATACCAGAGTGAGTTAACAATGTATGAAAAATAGTTGTGTAATTTTTAAAGTAATAAAAAACATTGTTTTATTTATGTTTTGGAGTGAGAATACGAAATTTTAATACCAGAGTGAGTTAACAATGTATGAAAAATAGTTGTGTAATTTTTAAAGTAAAAAAAAACATTGTTTTTGATATGTTTTGGAGTGAGAATACGAAATTTTAATACCAGAGTGAGTTAACAATGTATGAAAAATAGTTGTGTAATTTTTAAAGTAATAAAAAACATTGTTTTATTTATGTTTTGGAGTGAGAATACGAAATTTTAATACCAGAGTGAGTTAACAATGTATGAAAAATAGTTGTGTAATTTTTAAAGTAAAAAAAAACATTGTTTTTGATATGTTTTGGAGTGAGAATACGAAATTTTAATACCAGAGTGAGTTAACAATGTATGAAAAATAGTTGTGTAATTTTTAAAGTAAAAAAAAACATTGTTTTTGATATGTTTTGGAGTGAGAATACGAAATTTTAATACCAGAGTGAGTTAACAATGTATGAAAAATAGTTGTGTAATTTTTAAAGTAAAAAAAAAACATTGTTTTTGTTATGTTTTGGAGTGAGAATACGAAATTTTAATACCAGAGTGAGTTAACAATGTATGAAAAATAGTTGTGTAATTTTTAAAGTAAAAAAAAACATTGTTTTATTTATGTTTTGAAGTAAGAATACGAAATTTTAATACCAGAGTGAGTTAACAATGTATGAAAAATAGTTGTGTAATTTTTAAAGTAATAAAAAACATTGTTTTTGTTATGTTTTGAAGTGAGAATACGAAATTTTAATACCAGAGTGAGTTAACAATGTATGAAAATAGTTGTGTAATTTTTAAAGTAATAAAAAACATTGTTTTTGTTATGTTTTGAAGTGAGAATACGAAATTTTAATACCAGAGTGAGTTAACAATGTATGAAAATAGTTGTGTAATTTTTAAAGTAATAAAAAACATTGTTTTATTTATGTTTTGAAGTGAGAATACGAAATTTTAATACCAGAGTGAGTTAACAATGTATGAAAAATAGTTGTGTAATTTTTAAAGTAAAAAAAAAACATTGTTTTATAGATGTTTTGAAGTGAGAATACGAAATTTTAATACCAGAGTGAGTTAACAATGTATGAAAAATAGTTGTGTAATTTTTAAAGTAAAAAAAAACATTGTTTTTGTTATGTTTTGGAGTGAGAATACGAAATTTTAATACCAGAGTGAGTTAACAATGTATGAAAAATAGTTGTGTAATTTTTAAAGTAATAAAAAACATTGTTTTATTTATGTTTTGAAGTGAGAATACGAAATTTTAATACCAGAGTGAGTTAACAATGTATGAAAAATAGTTGTGTAATTTTTAAAGTAAAAAAAAACATTGTTTTATAGATGTTTTGAAGTAAGAATACGAAATTTTAATACCAGAGTGAGTTAACAATGTATGAAAAATAGTTGTGTAATTTTTAAAGTAAAAAAAAACATTGTTTTTGATATGTTTTGGAGTGAGAATACGAAATTTTAATACCAGAGTGAGTTAACAATGTATGAAAAATAGTTGTGTAATTTTTAAAGTAAAAAAAAACATTGTTTTTGTTATGTTTTGGAGTGAGAATACGAAATTTTAATACCAGAGTGAGTTAACAATGTATGAAAATAGTTGTGTAATTTTTAAAGTAAAAAAAAACCTTGTTTTATAGATGTTTTGAAGTGAGAATACGAAATTTTAATACCAGAGTGAGTTAACAATGTATGAAAAATAGTTGTGTAATTTTTAAAGTAAAAAAAAAACCTTGTTTTATAGATGTTTTGAAGTGAGAATACGAAATTTTAATACCAGAGTGAGTTAACAATGTATGAAAAATAGTTGTGTAATTTTTAAAGTAAAAAAAAAACATTGTTTTATTTATGTTTTGAAGTGAGAATACGAAATTTTAATACCAGAGTGAGTTAACAATGTATGAAAAATAGTTGTGTAATTTTTAAAGTAAAAAAAAACATTGTTTTTGTTATGTTTTGGAGTGAGAATACGAAATTTTAATACCAGAGTGAGTTAACAATGTATGAAAATAGTTGTGTAATTTTTAAAGTAAAAAAAAACCTTGTTTTATAGATGTTTTGAAGTGAGAATACGAAATTTTAATACCAGAGTGAGTTAACAATGTATGAAAAATAGTTGTGTAATTTTTAAAGTAAAAAAAAAACATTGTTTTATAGATGTTTTGAAGTAAGAATACGAAATTTTAATACCAGAGTGAGTTAACAATTTATGAAAAATAGTTGTGTAATTTTTAAAGTAAAAAAAAACATTGTTTTTGTTATGTTTTGGAGTGAGAATACGAAATTTTAATACCAGAGTGAGTTAACAATGTATGAAAAATAGTTGTGTAATTTTTAAAGTAAAAAAAAACCTTGTTTTATAGATGTTTTGAAGTGAGAATACGAAATTTTAATACCAGAGTGAGTTAACAATGTATGAAAAATAGTTGTGTAATTTTTAAAGTAAAAAAAAAACATTGTTTTATTTATGTTTTGAAGTGAGAATACGAAATTTTAATACCAGAGTGAGTTAACAATGTATGAAAAATAGTTGTGTAATTTTTAAAGTAAAAAAAAACCTTGTTTTATAGATGTTTTGAAGTAAGAATACGAAATTTTAATACCAGAGTGAGTTAACAATGTATGAAAAATAGTTGTGTAATTTTTAAAGTAAAAAAAAACCTTGTTTTATTTATGTTTTGAAGTGAGAATACGAAATTTTAATACCAGAGTGAGTTAACAATGTATGAAAAATAGTTGTGTAATTTTTAAAGTAAAAAAAAACATTGTTTTTGTTATGTTTTGGAGTGAGAATACGAAATTTTAATACCAGAGTGAGTTAACAATGTATGAAAAATAGTTGTGTAATTTTTAAAGTAAAAAAAAACCTTGTTTTATAGATGTTTTGAAGTGAGAATACGAAATTTTAATACCAGAGTGAGTTAACAATGTATGAAAAATAGTTGTGTAATTTTTAAAGTAAAAAAAAACATTGTTTTATAGATGTTTTGAAGTAAGAATACGAAATTTTAATACCAGAGTGAGTTAACAATTTATGAAAAATAGTTGTGTAATTTTTAAAGTAAAAAAAAAACATTGTTTTTGTTATGTTTTGGAGTGAGAATACGAAATTTTAATACCAGAGTGAGTTAACAATGTATGAAAAATAGTTGTGTAATTTTTAAAGTAAAAAAAAACATTGTTTTTGTTATGTTTTGGAGTGAGAATACGAAATTTTAATACCAGAGTGAGTTAACAATGTATGAAAAATAGTTGTGTAATTTTTAAAGTAAAAAAAAACATTGTTTTTGATATGTTTTGGAGTGAGAATACGAAATTTTAATACCAGAGTGAGTTAACAATTTATGAAAAATAGTTGTGTAATTTTTAAAGTAAAAAAAAACATTGTTTTTGTTATGTTTTGGAGTGAGAATACGAAATTTTAATACCAGAGTGAGTTAACAATGTATGAAAAATAGTTGTGTAATTTTTAAAGTAAAAAAAAACATTGTTTTATAGATGTTTTGAAGTAAGAATACGAAATTTTAATACCAGAGTGAGTTAACAATGTATGAAAAATAGTTGTGTAATTTTTAAAGTAAAAAAAAACATTGTTTTATAGATGTTTTGAAGTGAGAATACGAAATTTTAATACCAGAGTGAGTTAACAATGTATGAAAAATAGTTGTGTAATTTTTAAAGTAAAAAAAAACATTGTTTTATAGATGTTTTGAAGTGAGAATACGAAATTTTAATACCAGAGTGAGTTAACAATGTATGAAAAATAGTTGTGTAATTTTTAAAGTAAAAAAAAACATTGTTTTATAGATGTTTTGAAGTAAGAATACGAAATTTTAATACCAGAGTGAGTTAACAATGTATGAAAAATAGTTGTGTAATTTTTAAAGTAAAAAAAAACATTGTTTTATTTATGTTTTGAAGTGAGAATACGAAATTTTAATACCAGAGTGAGTTAACAATGTATGAAAAATAGTTGTGTAATTTTTAAAGTAAAAAAAAACATTGTTTTATAGATGTTTTGAAGTAAGAATACGAAATTTTAATACCAGAGTGAGTTAACAATGTATGAAAAATAGTTGTGTAATTTTTAAAGTAAAAAAAAAACCTTGTTTTATAGATGTTTTGAAGTAAGAATACGAAATTTTAATACCAGAGTGAGTTAACAATGTATGAAAAATAGTTGTGTAATTTTTAAAGTAAAAAAAAACATTGTTTTATAGATGTTTTGAAGTGAGAATACGAAATTTTAATACCAGAGTGAGTTAACAATGTATGAAAAATAGTTGTGTAATTTTTAAAGTAAAAAAAAACATTGTTTTATAGATGTTTTGGAGTGAGAATACGAAATTTTAATACCAGAGTGAGTTAACAATGTATGAAAAATAGTTGTGTAATTTTTAAAGTAAAAAAAAACATTGTTTTTGTTATGTTTTGGAGTGAGAATACGAAATTTTAATACCAGAGTGAGTTAACAATGTATGAAAAATAGTTGTGTAATTTTTAAAGTAAAAAAAAACATTGTTTTATAGATGTTTTGAAGTGAGAATACGAAATTTTAATACCAGAGTGAGTTAACAATGTATGAAAAATAGTTGTGTAATTTTTAAAGTAAAAAAAAACATTGTTTTATAGATGTTTTGAAGTGAGAATACGAAATTTTAATACCAGAGTGAGTTAACAATGTATGAAAAATAGTTGTGTAATTTTTAAAGTAAAAAAAAACATTGTTTTTGTTATGTTTTGGAGTGAGAATACGAAATTTTAATACCAGAGTGAGTTAACAATGTATGAAAAATAGTTGTGTAATTTTTAAAGTAAAAAAAAAACATTGTTTTTGTTATGTTTTGGAGTGAGAATACGAAATTTTAATACCAGAGTGAGTTAACAATGTATGAAAAATAGTTGTGTAATTTTTAAAGTAAAAAAAGACATTGTTTTATAGATGTTTTGAAGTGAGAATACGAAATTTTAATACCAGAGTGAGTTAACAATGTATGAAAAATAGTTGTGTAATTTTTAAAGTAAAAAAAAACATTGTTTTTGTTATGTTTTGGAGTGAGAATACGAAATTTTAATACCAGAGTGAGTTAACAATGTATGAAAAATAGTTGTGTAATTTTTAAAGTAAAAAAAAACATTGTTTTTGTTATGTTTTGGAGTGAGAATACGAAATTTTAATACCAGAGTGAGTTAACAATGTATGAAAAATAGTTGTGTAATTTTTAAAGTAAAAAAAAACATTGTTTTTGTTATGTTTTGGAGTGAGAATACGAAATTTTAATACCAGAGTGAGTTAACAATGTATGAAAAATAGTTGTGTAATTTTTAAAGTAAAAAAAAACATTGTTTTATAGATGTTTTGAAGTGAGAATACGAAATTTTAATACCAGAGTGAGTTAACAATGTATGAAAAATAGTTGTGTAATTTTTAAAGTAAAAAAAAACATTGTTTTTGAAGTGTTTTGGAGTGAGAATACGAAATTTTAATACCAGAGTGAGTTAACAATGTATGAAAAATAGTTGTGTAATTTTTAAAGTAAAAAAAAACATTGTTTTTGTTATGTTTTGGAGTGAGAATACGAAATTTTAATACCAGAGTGAGTTAACAATGTATGAAAAATAGTTGTGTAATTTTTAAAGTAAAAAAAAACATTGTTTTTGAAGTGTTTTGGAGTGAGAATACGAAATTTTAATACCAGAGTGAGTTAACAATGTATGAAAAATAGTTGTGTAATTTTTAAAGTAAAAAAAAAACCTTGTTTTATTTATGTTTTGAAGTGAGAATACGAAATTTTAATACCAGAGTGAGTTAACAATGTATGAAAAATAGTTGTGTAATTTTTAAAGTAAAAAAAAACCTTGTTTTATAGATGTTTTGAAGTGAGAATACGAAATTTTAATACCAGAGTGAGTTAACAATGTATGAAAAATAGTTGTGTAATTTTTAAAGTAAAAAAAAACATTGTTTTTGTTATGTTTTGGAGTGAGAATACGAAATTTTAATACCAGAGTGAGTTAACAATGTATGAAAAATAGTTGTGTAATTTTTAAAGTAAAAAAAAACATTGTTTTTGAAGTGTTTTGGAGTGAGAATACGAAATTTTAATACCAGAGTGAGTTAACAATGTATGAAAAATAGTTGTGTAATTTTTAAAGTAAAAAAAAACATTGTTTTATAGATGTTTTGGAGTGAGAATACGAAATTTTAATACCAGAGTGAGTTAACAATGTATGAAAAATAGTTGTGTAATTTTTAAAGTAAAAAAAAACATTGTTTTTTGATATGTTTTGGAGTGAGAATACGAAATTTTAATACCAGAGTGAGTTAACAATGTATGAAAAATAGTTGTGTAATTTTTAAAGTAAAAAAAAACATTGTTTTTGATATGTTTTGGAGTGAGAATACGAAATTTTAATACCAGAGTGAGTTAACAATGTATGAAAAATAGTTGTGTAATTTTTAAAGTAAAAAAAAACATTGTTTTTGTTATGTTTTGGAGTGAGAATACGAAATTTTAATACCAGAGTGAGTTAACAATGTATGAAAAATAGTTGTGTAATTTTTAAAGTAAAAAAAAACATTGTTTTTGATATGTTTTGAAGTGAGAATACGAAATTTTAATACCAGAGTGAGTTAACAATGTATGAAAAATAGTTGTGTAATTTTTAAAGTAAAAAAAAACATTGTTTTTGTTATGTTTTGGAGTGAGAATACGAAATTTTAATACCAGAGTGAGTTAACAATGTATGAAAAATAGTTGTGTAATTTTTAAAGTAAAAAAAAACATTGTTTTTGTTATGTTTTGGAGTGAGAATACGAAATTTTAATACCAGAGTGAGTTAACAATGTATGAAAAATAGTTGTGTAATTTTTAAAGTAAAAAAAAACATTGTTTTTGTTATGTTTTGGAGTGAGAATACGAAATTTTAATACCAGAGTGAGTTAACAATGTATGAAAAATAGTTGTGTAATTTTTAAAGTAAAAAAAAACATTGTTTTTGATATGTTTTGGAGTGAGAATACGAAATTTTAATACCAGAGTGAGTTAACAATGTATGAAAAATAGTTGTGTAATTTTTAAAGTAAAAAAAAACATTGTTTTTGTTATGTTTTGGAGTGAGAATACGAAATTTTAATACCAGAGTGAGTTAACAATGTATGAAAAAATAGTTGTGTAATTTTTTAAAGTAAAAAAAAACATTGTTTTTGATATGTTTTGGAGTGAGAATACGAAATTTTAATACCAGAGTGAGTTAACAATGTATGAAAAATAGTTGTGTAATTTTTAAAGTAAAAAAAAACATTGTTTTTGTTATGTTTTGGAGTGAGAATACGAAATTTTAATACCAGAGTGAGTTAACAATGTATGAAAAATAGTTGTGTAATTTTTAAAGTAAAAAAAAACATTGTTTTTGATATGTTTTGGAGTGAGAATACGAAATTTTAATACCAGAGTGAGTTAACAATGTATGAAAAATAGTTGTGTAATTTTTAAAGTAAAAAAAAACATTGTTTTTGTTATGTTTTGGAGTGAGAATACGAAATTTTAATACCAGAGTGAGTTAACAATGTATGAAAAATAGTTGTGTAATTTTTAAAGTAAAAAAAAACATTGTTTTTGATATGTTTTGGAGTGAGAATACGAAATTTTAATACCAGAGTGAGTTAACAATGTATGAAAATAGTTGTGTAATTTTTAAAGTAAAAAAAAACATTGTTTTTGTTATGTTTTGGAGTGAGAATACGAAATTTTAATACCAGAGTGAGTTAACAATGTATGAAAAATAGTTGTGTAATTTTTAAAGTAAAAAAAAACATTGTTTTTGATATGTTTTGGAGTGAGAATACGAAATTTTAATACCAGAGTGAGTTAACAATGTATGAAAAATAGTTGTGTAATTTTTAAAGTAAAAAAAAACATTGTTTTTGTTATGTTTTGGAGTGAGAATACGAAATTTTAATACCAGAGTGAGTTAACAATGTATGAAAAATAGTTGTGTAATTTTTAAAGTAAAAAAAAACATTGTTTTTGATATGTTTTGGAGTGAGAATACGAAATTTTAATACCAGAGTGAGTTAACAATGTATGAAAAATAGTTGTGTAATTTTTAAAGTAAAAAAAAACATTGTTTTTGATATGTTTTGGAGTGAGAATACGAAATTTTAATACCAGAGTGAGTTAACAATGTATGAAAAATAGTTGTGTAATTTTTAAAGTAAAAAAAAACATTGTTTTTGATATGTTTTGGAGTGAGAATACGAAATTTTAATACCAGAGTGAGTTAACAATGTATGAAAAATAGTTGTGTAATTTTTAAAGTAAAAAAAAACATTGTTTTTGATATGTTTTGGAGTGAGAATACGAAATTTTAATACCAGAGTGAGTTAACAATGTATGAAAAATAGTTGTGTAATTTTTAAAGTAAAAAAAAACATTGTTTTTGTTATGTTTTGGAGTGAGAATACGAAATTTTAATACCAGAGTGAGTTAACAATGTATGAAAAATAGTTGTGTAATTTTTAAAGTAAAAAAAAACATTGTTTTTGATATGTTTTGGAGTGAGAATACGAAATTTTAATACCAGAGTGAGTTAACAATGTATGAAAAATAGTTGTGTAATTTTTAAAGTAAAAAAAAACATTGTTTTTGTTATGTTTTGGAGTGAGAATACGAAATTTTAATACCAGAGTGAGTTAACAATGTATGAAAAATAGTTGTGTAATTTTTAAAGTAAAAAAAAACCTTGTTTTATTTATGTTTTGAAGTGAGAATACGAAATTTTAATACCAGAGTGAGTTAACAATGTATGAAAAATAGTTGTGTAATTTTTAAAGTAAAAAAAAACATTGTTTTATAGATGTTTTGGAGTGAGAATACGAAATTTTAATACCAGAGTGAGTTAACAATGTATGAAAATAGTTGTGTAATTTTTAAAGTAAAAAAAAACATTGTTTTTGTTATGTTTTGGAGTGAGAATACGAAATTTTAATACCAGAGTGAGTTAACAATGTATGAAAAATAGTTGTGTAATTTTTAAAGTAAAAAAAAAACATTGTTTTATAGATGTTTTGAAGTGAGAATACGAAATTTTAATACCAGAGTGAGTTAACAATGTATGAAAAATAGTTGTGTAATTTTTAAAGTAAAAAAAAACATTGTTTTTGATATGTTTTGGAGTGAGAATACGAAATTTTAATACCAGAGTGAGTTAACAATGTATGAAAAATAGTTGTGTAATTTTTAAAGTAAAAAAAAACATTGTTTTATAGATGTTTTGAAGTAAGAATACGAAATTTTAATACCAGAGTGAGTTAACAATGTATGAAAAATAGTTGTGTAATTTTTAAAGTAAAAAAAAAACATTGTTTTTGATATGTTTTGAAGTGAGAATACGAAATTTTAATACCAGAGTGAGTTAACAATGTATGAAAAATAGTTGTGTAATTTTTAAAGTAAAAAAAAACATTGTTTTTGTTATGTTTTGGAGTGAGAATACGAAATTTTAATACCAGAGTGAGTTAACAATGTATGAAAAATAGTTGTGTAATTTTTAAAGTAAAAAAAAACATTGTTTTTGATATGTTTTGGAGTGAGAATACGAAATTTTAATACCAGAGTGAGTTAACAATGTATGAAAAATAGTTGTGTAATTTTTAAAGTAAAAAAAAACATTGTTTTTGATATGTTTTGGAGTGAGAATACGAAATTTTAATACCAGAGTGAGTTAACAATGTATGAAAAATAGTTGTGTAATTTTTAAAGTAAAAAAAAACATTGTTTTATAGATGTTTTGGAGTGAGAATACGAAATTTTAATACCAGAGTGAGTTAACAATGTATGAAAAATAGTTGTGTAATTTTAAAGTAAAAAAAAACATTGTTTTTGATATGTTTTGGAGTGAGAATACGAAATTTTAATACCAGAGTGA
>CAMPDV010007068.1:0-19992 GCA_946699065.1 Loxodes magnus
AATAAAAACAATGTTTTTTTTTTACTTTAAAAATTACACAACTATTTTTCATACATTGTTAACTCACTCTGGTATTAAAATTTCGTATTCTCACTTCAAAACATATCAAAAACAATGTTTTTTTTTTACTTTAAAAATTACACAACTATTTTTCATACATTGTTAACTCACTCTGGTATTAAAATTTCGTATTCTCACTTCAAAACACTAATAAAAACAATGTTTTTTTTTACTTTAAAAATTACACAACTATTTTTCATACATTGTTAACTCACTCTGGTATTAAAATTTCGTATTCTCACTTCAAAATACTTATAAAACAATGTTTTTTTTTACTTTAAAAATTACACAACTATTTTCATACATTGTTAACTCACTCTGGTATTAAAATTTCGTATTCTCACTTCAAAACACTAATAAAAACAATGTTTTTTTTTACTTTAAAAATTACACAACTATTTTTCATACATTGTTAACTCACTCTGGTATTAAAATTTCGTATTCTCACTTCAAAACACTAATAAAAACAATGTTTTTTTTTACTTTAAAAATTACACAACTATTTTTCATACATTGTTAACTCACTCTGGTATTAAAATTTCGTATTCTCACTTCAAAACATATCAAAAACAATGTTTTTTTTTTACTTTAAAAATTACACAACTATTTTTCATACATTGTTAACTCACTCTGGTATTAAAATTTCGTATTCTCACTTCAAAATACTTATAAAACAATGTTTTTTTTTACTTTAAAAATTACACAACTATTTTCATACATTGTTAACTCACTCTGGTATTAAAATTTCGTATTCTCACTTCAAAACACTAATAAAAACAATGTTTTTTTTACTTTAAAAATTACACAACTATTTTTCATACATTGTTAACTCACTCTGGTATTAAAATTTCGTATTCTCACTTCAAAACACTAATAAAAACAATGTTTTTTTTTACTTTAAAAATTACACAACTATTTTTCATACATTGTTAACTCACTCTGGTATTAAAATTTCGTATTCTCACTTCAAAACACTAATAAAAACAATGTTTTTTTTTTACTTTAAAAATTACACAACTATTTTTCATACATTGTTAACTCACTCTGGTATTAAAATTTCGTATTCTCACTTCAAAACATATCAAAAACAATGTTTTTTTTTACTTTAAAAATTACACAACTATTTTCATACATTGTTAACTCACTCTGGTATTAAAATTTCGTATTCTCACTTCAAAATACTTATAAAACAATGTTTTTTTTTACTTTAAAAATTACACAACTATTTTTCATACATTGTTAACTCACTCTGGTATTAAAATTTCGTATTCTCACTTCAAAACACTAATAAAAACAATGTTTTTTTTTACTTTAAAAATTACACAACTATTTTTCATACATTGTTAACTCACTCTGGTATTAAAATTTCGTATTCTCACTTCAAAATACTTATAAAAACAATGTTTTTTTTTACTTTAAAAATTACACAACTATTTTTCATACATTGTTAACTCACTCTGGTATTAAAATTTCGTATTCTCAATTCAAAATACATATAAAACAATGTTTTTTTTTACTTTAAAAATTACACAACTATTTTCATACATTGTTAACTCACTCTGGTATTAAAATTTCGTATTCTCACTTCAAAACATATCAAAAACAATGTTTTTTTTTTACTTTAAAAATTACACAACTATTTTTCATACATTGTTAACTCACTCTGGTATTAAAATTTCGTATTCTCACTTCAAAATACTTATAAAACAATGTTTTTTTTTACTTTAAAAATTACACAACTATTTTTCATACATTGTTAACTCACTCTGGTATTAAAATTTCGTATTCTCAATTCAAAATACATATAAAACAATGTTTTTTTTTACTTTAAAAATTACACAACTATTTTCATACATTGTTAACTCACTCTGGTATTAAAATTTCGTATTCTCACTTCAAAACATATCAAAAACAATGTTTTTTTTTTACTTTAAAAATTACACAACTATTTTTCATACATTGTTAACTCACTCTGGTATTAAAATTTCGTATTCTCACTTCAAAATACTTATAAAACAATGTTTTTTTTTACTTTAAAAATTACACAACTATTTTTCATACATTGTTAACTCACTCTGGTATTAAAATTTCGTATTCTCACTTCAAAACACTAATAAAAACAATGTTTTTTTTTTACTTTAAAAATTACACAACTATTTTTCATACATTGTTAACTCACTCTGGTATTAAAATTTCGTATTCTCACTTCAAAACACTAATAAAAACAATGTTTTTTTTTTACTTTAAAAATTACACAACTATTTTTCATACATTGTTAACTCACTCTGGTATTAAAATTTCGTATTCTCACTTCAAAACACTAATAAAAACAATGTTTTTTTTTACTTTAAAATTACACAACTATTTTTCATACATTGTTAACTCACTCTGGTATTAAAATTTCGTATTCTCACTTCAAAACATATCAAAAACAATGTTTTTTTTTACTTTAAAAATTACACAACTATTTTTCATACATTGTTAACTCACTCTGGTATTAAAATTTCGTATTCTCACTTCAAAACACTAATAAAAACAATGTTTTTTTTTACTTTAAAAATTACACAACTATTTTTCATACATTGTTAACTCACTCTGGTATTAAAATTTCGTATTCTCACTTCAAAACACTTATAAAAACAATGTTTTTTTTTACTTTAAAAATTACACAACTATTTTTCATACATTGTTAACTCACTCTGGTATTAAAATTTCGTATTCTCACTTCAAAACACTAATAAAAACAATGTTTTTTTTTACTTTAAAAATTACACAACTATTTTCATACATTGTTAACTCACTCTGGTATTAAAATTTCGTATTCTCACTTCAAAACACTAATAAAAACAATGTTTTTTTTTACTTTAAAAATTACACAACTATTTTTCATACATTGTTAACTCACTCTGGTATTAAAATTTCGTATTCTCACTTCAAAACACTAATAAAAACAATGTTTTTTTTTTACTTTAAAAATTACACAACTATTTTTCATACATTGTTAACTCACTCTGGTATTAAAATTTCGTATTCTCACTTCAAAACACTAATAAAAACAATGTTTTTTTTTACTTTAAAAATTACACAACTATTTTTCATACATTGTTAACTCACTCTGGTATTAAAATTTCGTATTCTCACTTCAAAACACTAATAAAAACAATGTTTTTTTTTACTTTAAAAATTACACAACTATTTTTCATACATTGTTAACTCACTCTGGTATTAAAATTTCGTATTCTCACTTCAAAACACTAATAAAAACAATGTTTTTTTTTACTTTAAAAATTACACAACTATTTTTCATACATTGTTAACTCACTCTGGTATTAAAATTTCGTATTCTCACTTCAAAACACTTATAAAAACAATGTTTTTTTTTACTTTAAAAATTACACAACTATTTTTCATACATTGTTAACTCACTCTGGTATTAAAATTTCGTATTCTCACTTCAAAACACTTATAAAAACAATGTTTTTTTTTACTTTAAAAATTACACAACTATTTTTCATACATTGTTAACTCACTCTGGTATTAAAATTTCGTATTCTCACTTCAAAACACTAATAAAAACAATGTTTTTTTTTACTTTAAAAATTACACAACTATTTTTCATACATTGTTAACTCACTCTGGTATTAAAATTTCGTATTCTCACTTCAAAACATATCAAAAACAATGTTTTTTTTTACTTTAAAAATTACACAACTATTTTTCATACATTGTTAACTCACTCTGGTATTAAAATTTCGTATTCTCACTTCAAAACACTAATAAAAACAATGTTTTTTTTTACTTTAAAAATTACACAACTATTTTTCATACATTGTTAACTCACTCTGGTATTAAAATTTCGTATTCTCACTTCAAAACACTAATAAAAACAATGTTTTTTTTTACTTTAAAAATTACACAACTATTTTTCATACATTGTTAACTCACTCTGGTATTAAAATTCGTATTCTCACTTCAAAACACTAATAAAAACAATGTTTTTTTTTACTTTAAAAATTACACAACTATTTTTCATACATTGTTAACTCACTCTGGTATTAAAATTTCGTATTCTCACTTCAAAACACTAATAAAAACAATGTTTTTTTTTTACTTTAAAAATTACACAACTATTTTTCATACATTGTTAACTCACTCTGGTATTAAAATTTCGTATTCTCACTTCAAAACATATCAAAAACAATGTTTTTTTTTACTTTAAAAATTACACAACTATTTTTCATACATTGTTAACTCACTCTGGTATTAAAATTTCGTATTCTCACTTCAAAACACTAATAAAAACAATGTTTTTTTTTACTTTAAAAATTACACAACTATTTTTCATACATTGTTAACTCACTCTGGTATTAAAATTTCGTATTCTCACTTCAAAACACTAATAAAAACAATGTTTTTTTTTTACTTTAAAAATTACACAACTATTTTTCATACATTGTTAACTCACTCTGGTATTAAAATTTCGTATTCTCACTTCAAAACACTAATAAAAACAATGTTTTTTTTTACTTTAAAAATTACACAACTATTTTCATACATTGTTAACTCACTCTGGTATTAAAATTTCGTATTCTCACTTCAAAACACTAATAAAAACAATGTTTTTTTTTACTTTAAAAATTACACAACTATTTTTCATACATTGTTAACTCACTCTGGTATTAAAATTTCGTATTCTCACTTCAAAACACTAATAAAAACAATGTTTTTTTTTACTTTAAAAATTACACAACTATTTTTCATACATTGTTAACTCACTCTGGTATTAAAATTTCGTATTCTCACTTCAAAACACTAATAAAAACAATGTTTTTTTTTACTTTAAAAATTACACAACTATTTTTCATACATTGTTAACTCACTCTGGTATTAAAATTTCGTATTCTCACTTCAAAACACTAATAAAAACAATGTTTTTTTTTACTTTAAAAATTACACAACTATTTTTCATACATTGTTAACTCACTCTGGTATTAAAATTTCGTATTCTCACTTCAAAACACTAATAAAAACAATGTTTTTTTTTACTTTAAAAATTACACAACTATTTTTCATACATTGTTAACTCACTCTGGTATTAAAATTTCGTATTCTCACTTCAAAACACTAATAAAAACAATGTTTTTTTTTACTTTAAAAATTACACAACTATTTTTCATACATTGTTAACTCACTCTGGTATTAAAATTTCGTATTCTCACTTCAAAACACTTATAAAACAATGTTTTTTTTTACTTTAAAAATTACACAACTATTTTTCATACATTGTTAACTCACTCTGGTATTAAAATTTCGTATTCTCACTTCAAAACACTTATAAAAACAATGTTTTTTTTTACTTTAAAAATTACACAACTATTTTTCATACATTGTTAACTCACTCTGGTATTAAAATTTCGTATTCTCACTTCAAAACACTAATAAAAAACAATGTTTTTTTTTACTTTAAAAATTACACAACTATTTTTCATACATTGTTAACTCACTCTGGTATTAAAATTTCGTATTCTTACTTCAAAACATATCAAAAACAATGTTTTTTTTTTACTTTAAAAATTACACAACTATTTTTCATACATTGTTAACTCACTCTGGTATTAAAATTTCGTATTCTCACTTCAAAAACACTAATAAAAACAATGTTTTTTTTTACTTTAAAAATTACACAACTATTTTTCATACATTGTTAACTCACTCTGGTATTAAAATTTCGTATTCTCACTTCAAAACACTAATAAAAACAATGTTTTTTTTTACTTTAAAAATTACACAACTATTTTTCATACATTGTTAACTCACTCTGGTATTAAAATTTCGTATTCTCACTTCAAAACACTAATAAAAACAATGTTTTTTTTTACTTTAAAAATTACACAACTATTTTTCATACATTGTTAACTCACTCTGGTATTAAAATTTCGTATTCTCACTTCAAAACACTAATAAAAACAATGTTTTTTTTTTACTTTAAAAATTACACAACTATTTTTCATACATTGTTAACTCACTCTGGTATTAAAAATTTCGTATTCTCACTTCAAAACACTTATAAAAACAATGTTTTTTTTTACTTTAAAAATTACACAACTATTTTTCATACATTGTTAACTCACTCTGGTATTAAAATTTCGTATTCTCACTTCAAAATACTTATAAAACAATGTTTTTTTTTTACTTTAAAAATTACACAACTATTTTCATACATTGTTAACTCACTCTGGTATTAAAATTTCGTATTCTCACTTCAAAATATATCAAAAACAATGTTTTTTTTTACTTTAAAAATTACACAACTATTTTTCATACATTGTTAACTCACTCTGGTATTAAAATTTCGTATTCTCACTTCAAAACACTAATAAAAACAATGTTTTTTTTTACTTTAAAAATTACACAACTATTTTTCATACATTGTTAACTCACTCTGGTATTAAAATTTCGTATTCTCACTTCAAAACACTAATAAAAACAATGTTTTTTTTTTACTTTAAAAATTACACAACTATTTTTCATACATTGTTAACTCACTCTGGTATTAAAATTTCGTATTCTCACTTCAAAACACTAATAAAAACTATGTTTTTTTTTACTTTAAAAATTACACAACTATTTTCATACATTGTTAACTCACTCTGGTATTAAAATTTCGTATTCTCACTTCAAAACACTAATAAAAACAATGTTTTTTTTTACTTTAAAAATTACAAACTATTTTCATACATTGTTAACTCACTCTGGTATTAAAATTTCGTATTCTCACTTCAAAACATATCAAAAACAATGTTTTTTTTTACTTTAAAAATTACACAACTATTTTCATACATTGTTAACTCACTCTGGTATTAAAATTTCGTATTCTCACTTCAAAACACTAATAAAACAATGTTTTTTTTTACTTTAAAAATTACACAACTATTTTCATACATTGTTAACTCACTCTGGTATTAAAATTTCGTATTCTCACTTCAAAACATATCAAAAACAATGTTTTTTTTTACTTTAAAAATTACACAACTATTTTTCATACATTGTTAACTCACTCTGGTATTAAAATTTCGTATTCTCACTTCAAAACACTAATAAAAACTATGTTTTTTTTTACTTTAAAAATTACACAACTATTTTCATACATTGTTAACTCACTCTGGTATTAAAATTTCGTATTCTCACTTCAAAACACTTATAAAAACAATGTTTTTTTTTACTTTAAAAATTACAAACTATTTTCATACATTGTTAACTCACTCTGGTATTAAAATTTCGTATTCTCACTTCAAAACATATCAAAAACAATGTTTTTTTTTTACTTTAAAAATTACACAACTATTTTCATACATTGTTAACTCACTCTGGTATTAAAATTTCGTATTCTCACTTCAAAACACTAATAAAACAATGTTTTTTTTTACTTTAAAAATTACACAACTATTTTCATACATTGTTAACTCACTCTGGTATTAAAATTTCGTATTCTCACTTCAAAACATATCAAAAACAATGTTTTTTTTTACTTTAAAAATTACACAACTATTTTTCATACATTGTTAACTCACTCTGGTATTAAAATTTCGTATTCTCACTTCAAAACACTAATAAAAACTATGTTTTTTTTTACTTTAAAAATTACACAACTATTTTCATACATTGTTAACTCACTCTGGTATTAAAATTTCGTATTCTCACTTCAAAACACTAATAAAAACAATGTTTTTTTTTTACTTTAAAAATTACAAACTATTTTTCATACATTGTTAACTCACTCTGGTATTAAAATTTCGTATTCTCACTTCAAAACATATCAAAAACAATGTTTTTTTTTACTTTAAAAATTACACAACTATTTTTCATACATTGTTAACTCACTCTGGTATTAAAATTTCGTATTCTCACTTCAAAACACTAATAAAAACAATGTTTTTTTTTTACTTTAAAAATTACACAACTATTTTTCATACATTGTTAACTCACTCTGGTATTAAAATTTCGTATTCTCACTTCAAAACACTAATAAAAACAATGTTTTTTTTTACTTTAAAAATTACACAACTATTTTTCATACATTGTTAACTCACTCTGGTATTAAAATTTCGTATTCTCACTTCAAAACACTAATAAAAACTATGTTTTTTTTTACTTTAAAAATTACACAACTATTTTCATACATTGTTAACTCACTCTGGTATTAAAATTTCGTATTCTCACTTCAAAACACTTATAAAAACAATGTTTTTTTTTACTTTAAAAATTACACAACTATTTTTCATACATTGTTAACTCACTCTGGTATTAAAATTTCGTATTCTCACTTCAAAATACTTATAAAAACAATGTTTTTTTTTACTTTAAAAATTACACAACTATTTTTCATACATTGTTAACTCACTCTGGTATTAAAATTTCGTATTCTCACTTCAAAACACTAATAAAAACAATGTTTTTTTTTACTTTAAAAATTACACAACTATTTTTCATACATTGTTAACTCACTCTGGTATTAAAATTTCGTATTCTCACTTCAAAACACTTATAAAAACAATGTTTTTTTTTACTTTAAAAATTACACAACTATTTTTCATACATTGTTAACTCACTCTGGTATTAAAATTTCGTATTCTCACTTCAAAATACTTATAAAACAATGTTTTTTTTTACTTTAAAAATTACACAACTATTTTCATACATTGTTAACTCACTCTGGTATTAAAATTTCGTATTCTCACTTCAAAATATATCAAAAACAATGTTTTTTTTTACTTTAAAAATTACACAACTATTTTTCATACATTGTTAACTCACTCTGGTATTAAAATTTCGTATTCTCACTTCAAAACACTAATAAAAACAATGTTTTTTTTTACTTTAAAAAT
This sequence comes from Loxodes magnus, assembly GCA_946699065.1. Lineage (NCBI taxonomy): Eukaryota > Ciliophora > Karyorelictea > Loxodida > Loxodidae > Loxodes > Loxodes magnus. The sequence goes on from CAMPDV010007068.1 coordinate 8,946, forward strand.
TACACAACTATTTTTCATACATTGTTAACTCACTCTGGTATTAAAATTTCGTATTCTCACTTCAAAACACTAATAAAAACAATGTTTTTTTTTACTTTAAAAATTACACAACTATTTTTCATACATTGTTAACTCACTCTGGTATTAAAATTTCGTATTCTCACTTCAAAACACTAATAAAAACTATGTTTTTTTTTACTTTAAAAATTACACAACTATTTTCATACATTGTTAACTCACTCTGGTATTAAAATTTCGTATTCTCACTTCAAAACACTAATAAAAACTATGTTTTTTTTTACTTTAAAAATTACACAACTATTTTTCATACATTGTTAACTCACTCTGGTATTAAAATTTCGTATTCTCACTTCAAAACACTTATAAAAACAATGTTTTTTTTTACTTTAAAAATTACAAACTATTTTCATACATTGTTAACTCACTCTGGTATTAAAATTTCGTATTCTCACTTCAAAACATATCAAAAACAATGTTTTTTTTTACTTTAAAAATTACACAACTATTTTCATACATTGTTAACTCACTCTGGTATTAAAATTTCGTATTCTCACTTCAAAACATATCAAAAACAATGTTTTTTTTTACTTTAAAAATTACACAACTATTTTTCATACATTGTTAACTCACTCTGGTATTAAAATTTCGTATTCTCACTTCAAAACACTAATAAAAACAATGTTTTTTTTTACTTTAAAAATTACACAACTATTTTTCATACATTGTTAACTCACTCTGGTATTAAAATTTCGTATTCTCACTTCAAAACACTAATAAAAACAATGTTTTTTTTTACTTTAAAAATTACACAACTATTTTCATACATTGTTAACTCATTCTGCTATTAAAATTTCGTATTCTCACTTCAAAACATTAATAAAAACAATGTTTTTTTTTACTTTAAAAATTACACAACTATTTTTCATACATTGTTAACTCACTCTGGTATTAAAATTTCGTATTCTCACTTCAAAACACTAATAAAAACAATGTTTTTTTTTACTTTAAAAATTACACAACTATTTTTCATACATTGTTAACTCAATCTGGTATTAAAATTTCGTATTCTCACTTCAAAATACTTATAAAAACAATGTTTTTTTTTACTTTAAAAATTACACAACTATTTTTCATACATTGTTAACTCACTCTGGTATTAAAATTTCGTATTCTCACTTCAAAACATATCAAAAACAATGTTTTTTTTTACTTTAAAAATTACACAACTATTTTTCATACATTGTTAACTCACTCTGGTATTAAAATTTCGTATTCTCACTTCAAAATACTTATAAAACAATGTTTTTTTTTTACTTTAAAAATTACACAACTATTTTCATACATTGTTAACTCACTCTGGTATTAAAATTTCGTATTCTCACTTCAAAACATTAATAAAAACAATGTTTTTTTTTACTTTAAAAATTACACAACTATTTTCATACATTGTTAACTCACTCTGGTATTAAAATTTCGTATTCTCACTTCAAAACACTAATAAAAACAATGTTTTTTTTTACTTTAAAAATTACACAACTATTTTTCATACATTGTTAACTCAATCTGGTATTAAAATTTCGTATTCTCACTTCAAAATACTTATAAAAACAATGTTTTTTTTTACTTTAAAAATTACACAACTATTTTTCATACATTGTTAACTCACTCTGGTATTAAAATTTCGTATTCTCACTTCAAAACATATCAAAAACAATGTTTTTTTTACTTTAAAAATTACACAACTATTTTTCATACATTGTTAACTCACTCTGGTATTAAAATTTCGTATTCTCACTTCAAAACACTAATAAAAACAATGTTTTTTTTTACTTTAAAAATTACACAACTATTTTCATACATTGTTAACTCACTCTGGTATTAAAATTTCGTATTCTCACTTCAAAACACTAATAAAAACAATGTTTTTTTTTACTTTAAAAATTACACAACTATTTTTCATACATTGTTAACTCACTCTGGTATTAAAATTTCGTATTCTCACTTCAAAACACTAATAAAAACAATGTTTTTTTTTACTTTAAAAATTACACAACTATTTTTCATACATTGTTAACTCACTCTGGTATTAAAATTTCGTATTCTCACTTCAAAACACTAATAAAAACAATGTTTTTTTTTACTTTAAAAATTACACAACTATTTTTCATACATTGTTAACTCAATCTGGTATTAAAATTTCGTATTCTCACTTCAAAATACTTATAAAAACAATGTTTTTTTTTACTTTAAAAATTACACAACTATTTTTCATACATTGTTAACTCACTCTGGTATTAAAATTTCGTATTCTCACTTCAAAACACTAATAAAAACAATGTTTTTTTTTACTTTAAAAATTACACAACTATTTTTCATACATTGTTAACTCACTCTGGTATTAAAATTTCGTATTCTCACTTCAAAACACTAATAAAAACAATGTTTTTTTTTACTTTAAAAATTACACAACTATTTTTCATACATTGTTAACTCACTCTGGTATTAAAATTTCGTATTCTCACTTCAAAATACTTATAAAAACAATGTTTTTTTTTACTTTAAAAATTACACAACTATTTTTCATACATTGTTAACTCACTCTGGTATTAAAATTTCGTATTCTCACTTCAAAACATATCAAAAACAATGTTTTTTTTTACTTTAAAAATTACACAACTATTTTTCATACATTGTTAACTCACTCTGGTATTAAAATTTCGTATTCTCACTTCAAAATACTTATAAAACAATGTTTTTTTTTACTTTAAAAATTACACAACTATTTTCATACATTGTTAACTCATTCTGCTATTAAAATTTCGTATTCTCACTTCAAAACATTAATAAAAACAATGTTTTTTTTTACTTTAAAAATTACACAACTATTTTTCATACATTGTTAACTCACTCTGGTATTAAAATTTCGTATTCTCACTTCAAAACACTAATAAAAACAATGTTTTTTTTTACTTTAAAAATTACACAACTATTTTTCATACATTGTTAACTCAATCTGGTATTAAAATTTCGTATTCTCACTTCAAAATACTTATAAAAACAATGTTTTTTTTTACTTTAAAAATTACACAACTATTTTTCATACATTGTTAACTCACTCTGGTATTAAAATTTCGTATTCTCACTTCAAAACACTAATAAAAACAATGTTTTTTTTTACTTTAAAAATTACACAACTATTTTTCATACATTGTTAACTCACTCTGGTATTAAAATTTCGTATTCTCACTTCAAAACACTAATAAAAACAATGTTTTTTTTTTACTTTAAAAATTACACAACTATTTTTCATACATTGTTAACTCACTCTGGTATTAAAATTTCGTATTCTCACTTCAAAATACTTATAAAAACAATGTTTTTTTTTACTTTAAAAATTACACAACTATTTTTCATACATTGTTAACTCACTCTGGTATTAAAATTTCGTATTCTCACTTCAAAACATATCAAAAACAATGTTTTTTTTTACTTTAAAAATTACACAACTATTTTTCATACATTGTTAACTCACTCTGGTATTAAAATTTCGTATTCTCACTTCAAAATACTTATAAAACAATGTTTTTTTTTACTTTAAAAATTACACAACTATTTTCATACATTGTTAACTCATTCTGCTATTAAAATTTCGTATTCTCACTTCAAAACATTAATAAAAACAATGTTTTTTTTTACTTTAAAAATTACACAACTATTTTTCATACATTGTTAACTCACTCTGGTATTAAAATTTCGTATTCTCACTTCAAAACACTAATAAAAACAATGTTTTTTTTTACTTTAAAAATTACACAACTATTTTTCATACATTGTTAACTCAATCTGGTATTAAAATTTCGTATTCTCACTTCAAAATACTTATAAAAACAATGTTTTTTTTTACTTTAAAAATTACACAACTATTTTTCATACATTGTTAACTCACTCTGGTATTAAAATTTCGTATTCTCACTTCAAAACATATCAAAAACAATGTTTTTTTTTACTTTAAAAATTACACAACTATTTTTCATACATTGTTAACTCACTCTGGTATTAAAATTTCGTATTCTCACTTCAAAATACTTATAAAACAATGTTTTTTTTTACTTTAAAAATTACACAACTATTTTCATACATTGTTAACTCACTCTGGTATTAAAATTTCGTATTCTCACTTCAAAACATTAATAAAAACAATGTTTTTTTTTACTTTAAAAATTACACAACTATTTTTCATACATTGTTAACTCACTCTGGTATTAAAATTTCGTATTCTCACTTCAAAACACTAATAAAAACAATGTTTTTTTTTACTTTAAAAATTACACAACTATTTTTCATACATTGTTAACTCAATCTGGTATTAAAATTTCGTATTCTCACTTCAAAACACTAATAAAAACAATGTTTTTTTTTACTTTAAAAATTACACAACTATTTTTCATACATTGTTAACTCAATCTGGTATTAAAATTTCGTATTCTCACTTCAAAATACTTATAAAAACAATGTTTTTTTTTACTTTAAAAATTACACAACTATTTTTCATACATTGTTAACTCACTCTGGTATTAAAATTTCGTATTCTCACTTCAAAACATATCAAAAACAATGTTTTTTTTTTACTTTAAAAATTACACAACTATTTTTCATACATTGTTAACTCACTCTGGTATTAAAATTTCGTATTCTCACTTCAAAATACTTATAAAACAATGTTTTTTTTTACTTTAAAAATTACACAACTATTTTCATACATTGTTAACTCACTCTGGTATTAAAATTTCGTATTCTCACTTCAAAACATTAATAAAAACAATGTTTTTTTTTACTTTAAAAATTACACAACTATTTTTCATACATTGTTAACTCACTCTGGTATTAAAATTTCGTATTCTCACTTCAAAACACTAATAAAAACAATGTTTTTTTTTACTTTAAAAATTACACAACTATTTTTCATACATTGTTAACTCAATCTGGTATTAAAATTTCGTATTCTCACTTCAAAATACTTATAAAAACAATGTTTTTTTTTACTTTAAAAATTACACAACTATTTTTCATACATTGTTAACTCACTCTGGTATTAAAATTTCGTATTCTCACTTCAAAACACTAATAAAAACAATGTTTTTTTTTTACTTTAAAAATTACACAACTATTTTTCATACATTGTTAACTCACTCTGGTATTAAAATTTCGTATTCTCACTTCAAAATACTTATAAAAACAATGTTTTTTTTTACTTTAAAAATTACACAACTATTTTCATACATTGTTAACTCACTCTGGTATTAAAATTTCGTATTCTCACTTCAAAACACTTATAAAAACAATGTTTTTTTTTACTTTAAAAATTACACAACTATTTTCATACATTGTTAACTCACTCTGGTATTAAAATTTCGTATTCTCACTTCAAAACACTAATAAAAACAATGTTTTTTTTTACTTTAAAAATTACACAACTATTTTTCATACATTGTTAACTCACTCTGGTATTAAAATTTCGTATTCTCACTTCAAACATATCAAAAACAATGTTTTTTTTTACTTTAAAAATTACACAACTATTTTTCATACATTGTTAACTCACTCTGGTATTAAAATTTCGTATTCTCACTTCAAAACACTAATAAAAACAATGTTTTTTTTTACTTTAAAAATTACACAACTATTTTTCATACATTGTTAACTCACTCTGGTATTAAAATTTCGTATTCTCACTTCAAAACACTAATAAAAACAATGTTTTTTTTTACTTTAAAAATTACACAACTATTTTTCATACATTGTTAACTCACTCTGGTATTAAAATTTCGTATTCTCACTTCAAAACATATCAAAAACAATGTTTTTTTTTACTTTAAAATTACACAACTATTTTTCATACATTGTTAACTCACTCTGGTATTAAAATTTCGTATTCTCACTTCAAAACACTAATAAAAACAATGTTTTTTTTTACTTTAAAAATTACACAACTATTTTTCATACATTGTTAACTCACTCTGGTATTAAAATTTCGTATTCTCACTTCAAAATACTTATAAAACAATGTTTTTTTTTACTTTAAAAATTACACAACTATTTTCATACATTGTTAACTCACTCTGGTATTAAAATTTCGTATTCTCACTTCAAAACACTAATAAAAACAATGTTTTTTTTTACTTTAAAAATTACACAACTATTTTTCATACATTGTTAACTCACTCTGGTATTAAAATTTCGTATTCTCACTTCAAAATACTAATAAAAACAATGTTTTTTTTTACTTTAAAATTACACAACTATTTTCATACATTGTTAACTCACTCTGGTATTAAAATTTCGTATTCTCACTTCAAAATACTTATAAAAACAATGTTTTTTTTTACTTTAAAAATTACACAACTATTTTTCATACATTGTTAACTCACTCTGGTATTAAAATTTCGTATTCTCACTTCAAAATACTTATAAAACAATGTTTTTTTTTACTTTAAAAATTACACAACTATTTTCATACATTGTTAACTCACTCTGGTATTAAAATTTCGTATTCTCACTTCAAAATACTTATAAAACAATGTTTTTTTTTACTTTAAAAATTACACAACTATTTTCATACATTGTTAACTCACTCTGGTATTAAAATTTCGTATTCTCACTTCAAAATACTTATAAAAACAATGTTTTTTTTTACTTTAAAAATTACACAACTATTTTTCATACATTGTTAACTCACTCTGGTATTAAAATTTCGTATTCTCACTTCAAAACACTAATAAAAACAATGTTTTTTTTTACTTTAAAAATTACACAACTATTTTTCATACATTGTTAACTCACTCTGGTATTAAAATTCGTATTCTCACTTCAAAACACTAATAAAAACAATGTTTTTTTTTACTTTAAAAATTACACAACTATTTTTCATACATTGTTAACTCACTCTGGTATTAAAATTTCGTATTCTCACTTCAAAACACTAATAAAAACAATGTTTTTTTTTACTTTAAAAATTACACAACTATTTTTCATACATTGTTAACTCACTCTGGTATTAAAATTTCGTATTCTCACTTCAAAACACTTATAAAAACAATGTTTTTTTTTACTTTAAAAATTACACAACTATTTTCATACATTGTTAACTCACTCTGGTATTAAAATTTCGTATTCTCACTTCAAAACACTTATAAAAACAATGTTTTTTTTTACTTTAAAAATTACACAACTATTTTTCATACATTGTTAACTCACTCTGGTATTAAAATTTCGTATTCTCACTTCAAAACACTTATAAAAACAATGTTTTTTTTTACTTTAAAAATTACACAACTATTTTCATACATTGTTAACTCACTCTGGTATTAAAATTTCGTATTCTCACTTCAAAACACTTATAAAAACAATGTTTTTTTTTACTTTAAAAATTACACAACTATTTTTCATACATTGTTAACTCACTCTGGTATTAAAATTTCGTATTCTCACTTCAAAATACTTATAAAACAATGTTTTTTTTTACTTTAAAAATTACACAACTATTTTCATACATTGTTAACTCACTCTGGTATTAAAATTTCGTATTCTCACTTCAAAATACTTATAAAACAATGTTTTTTTTTACTTTAAAAATTACACAACTATTTTCATACATTGTTAACTCACTCTGGTATTAAAATTTCGTATTCTCACTTCAAAATACTTATAAAAACAATGTTTTTTTTTACTTTAAAAATTACACAACTATTTTTCATACATTGTTAACTCACTCTGGTATTAAAATTTCGTATTCTCACTTCAAAACACTAATAAAAACAATGTTTTTTTTTTACTTAAAAATTACACAACTATTTTTCATACATTGTTAACTCACTCTGGTATTAAAATTTCGTATTCTCACTTCAAAACACTAATAAAAACAATGTTTTTTTTTTACTTTAAAAATTACACAACTATTTTTCATACATTGTTAACTCACTCTGGTATTAAAATTTCGTATTCTCACTTCAAAACACTTATAAAAACAATGTTTTTTTTTTACTTTAAAAATTACACAACTATTTTCATACATTGTTAACTCACTCTGGTATTAAAATTTCGTATTCTCACTTCAAAACACTTATAAAAACAATGTTTTTTTTTACTTTAAAAATTACACAACTATTTTTCATACATTGTTAACTCACTCTGGTATTAAAATTTCGTATTCTCACTTCAAAATACTAATAAAAACAATGTTTTTTTTTTACTTTAAAAATTACACAACTATTTTCATACATTGTTAACTCACTCTGGTATTAAAATTTCGTATTCTCACTTCAAAATACTTATAAAACAATGTTTTTTTTTACTTTAAAAATTACACAACTATTTTTCATACATTGTTAACTCACTCTGGTATTAAAATTTCGTATTCTCACTTCAAAATACTTATAAAAACAATGTTTTTTTTTACTTTAAAAATTACACAACTATTTTTCATACATTGTTAACTCACTCTGGTATTAAAATTTCGTATTCTCACTTCAAAACACTAATAAAAACAATGTTTTTTTTTACTTTAAAAATTACACAACTATTTTTCATACATTGTTAACTCACTCTGGTATTAAAATTTCGTATTCTCACTTCAAAACACTAATAAAAACAATGTTTTTTTTTACTTTAAAAATTACACAACTATTTTTCATACATTGTTAACTCACTCTGGTATTAAAATTTCGTATTCTCACTTCAAAATACTTATAAAACAATGTTTTTTTTTACTTTAAAAATTACACAACTATTTTCATACATTGTTAACTCACTCTGGTATTAAAATTTCGTATTCTCACTTCAAAATACTTATAAAACAATTTTTTTTTTTACTTTAAAAATTACACAACTATTTTTCATACATTGTTAACTCACTCTGGTATTAAAATTTCGTATTCTCACTTCAAAATATATCAAAAACAATGTTTTTTTTTACTTTAAAAATTACACAACTATTTTTCATACATTGTTAACTCACTCTGGTATTAAAATTTCGTATTCTCACTTCAAAACACTAATAAAAACAATGTTTTTTTTTACTTTAAAAATTACACAACTATTTTTCATACATTGTTAACTCACTCTGGTATTAAAATTTCGTATTCTCACTTCAAAACACTAATAAAAACAATGTTTTTTTTTACTTTAAAAATTACACAACTATTTTTCATACATTGTTAACTCACTCTGGTATTAAAATTTCGTATTCTCACTTCAAAACATATCAAAAACAATGTTTTTTTTTACTTTAAAAATTACACAACTATTTTTCATACATTGTTAACTCACTCTGGTATTAAAATTTCGTATTCTCACTTCAAAATACTTATAAAACAATGTTTTTTTTTTACTTTAAAAATTACACAACTATTTTCATACATTGTTAACTCACTCTGGTATTAAAATTTCGTATTCTCACTTCAAAACACTAATAAAAACAATGTTTTTTTTTACTTTAAAAATTACACAACTATTTTTCATACATTGTTAACTCACTCTGGTATTAAAATTTCGTATTCTCACTTCAAAACACTAATAAAAACAATGTTTTTTTTTTACTTTAAAAATTACACAACTATTTTTCATACATTGTTAACTCACTCTGGTATTAAAATTTCGTATTCTCACTTCAAAACACTAATAAAAACAATGTTTTTTTTTACTTTAAAAATTACACAACTATTTTTCATACATTGTTAACTCACTCTGGTATTAAAATTTCGTATTCTCACTTCAAAACATATCAAAAACAATGTTTTTTTTTACTTTAAAAATTACACAACTATTTTTCATACATTGTTAACTCACTCTGGTATTAAAATTTCGTATTCTCACTTCAAAATACTTATAAAACAATGTTTTTTTTTACTTTAAAAATTACACAACTATTTTCATACATTGTTAACTCACTCTGGTATTAAAATTTCGTATTCTCACTTCAAAACACTAATAAAAACAATGTTTTTTTTTACTTTAAAAATTACACAACTATTTTCATACATTGTTAACTCACTCTGGTATTAAAATTTCGTATTCTCACTTCAAAACACTAATAAAAACAATGTTTTTTTTTACTTTAAAAATTACACAACTATTTTTCATACATTGTTAACTCACTCTGGTATTAAAATTTCGTATTCTCACTTCAAAACATATCAAAAACAATGTTTTTTTTTACTTTAAAAATTACACAACTATTTTCATACATTGTTAACTCACTCTGGTATTAAAATTTCGTATTCTCACTTCAAAACACTAATAAAAACAATGTTTTTTTTTACTTTAAAAATTACACAACTATTTTTCATACATTGTTAACTCACTCTGGTATTAAAATTTCGTATTCTCACTTCAAAACACTAATAAAAACAATGTTTTTTTTTACTTTAAAAATTACACAACTATTTTTCATACATTGTTAACTCACTCTGGTATTAAAATTTCGTATTCTCACTTCAAAATACTTATAAAAACAATGTTTTTTTTTACTTTAAAAATTACACAACTATTTTCATACATTGTTAACTCACTCTGGTATTAAAATTTCGTATTCTCACTTCAAAACATATCAAAAACAATGTTTTTTTTTACTTTAAAAATTACACAACTATTTTTCATACATTGTTAACTCACTCTGGTATTAAAATTTCGTATTCTCACTTCAAAATACTTATAAAACAATGTTTTTTTTTTACTTTAAAAATTACACAACTATTTTTCATACATTGTTAACTCACTCTGGTATTAAAATTTCGTATTCTCACTTCAAAACACTAATAAAAACAATGTTTTTTTTTACTTTAAAAATTACACAACTATTTTTCATACATTGTTAACTCACTCTGGTATTAAAATTTCGTATTCTCACTTCAAAATACTTATAAAAACAATGTTTTTTTTTACTTTAAAAATTACACAACTATTTTTCATACATTGTTAACTCACTCTGGTATTAAAATTTCGTATTCTCACTTCAAAATACTTATAAAAC
>CAMPDV010007069.1:0-19363 GCA_946699065.1 Loxodes magnus
CATTAGAAGGACATACTTCTCCTATTACTCGGTAGTAATCTCCTATGACTCTAGTTATATAGTATCAGCATCATGAGACACAACCATAAATATATGGTCTTTTTCAGCTGGTTAGTGTGTATTAACTTTGAGTGGTCACAATTATCCAATATGTTCCTTGGCATTATCAAGGGATTCAAGATGGATCTATGCTGGAGATGGTTTTGGCTACTTGAGAAGATGGAATGTATAGAGGTTGTTAAGTGCTGATTAATCTGTAGGATAGGTAGGTGTCAATTTAAATAATTTAATAATAAAGTAGTTGGATTGGAATAAGGTTTATTTAGATTATGGAATGAGATTGAGTAATTGTGAAGCAAACAACATATAGATGAGTGAGTAGGGACAGGAATAGAATTATGTGATGAGATGTTTTTATTAAATTAATGAACTCATTAAATTAATATATTTATTTAAATTAATGAACTTAAGTATTTGAATAAGCAGCACTCTATTATACTACTATATAGTTATACTATTATATTACTACATAGTTATACTATTATATTACTACATAGTTATACAGTTATACAGTTTATACTATTATACTGTTATACTGTTATACAGTTATACAGTTATACTGTGTATACTATTATACTATATATACTATATATACTGTTATACTGTTATACAGTTATACTGTTATACAATTATACTGTTATACTGTTATACTCCTATATTAAGTTATGTTATAATATTATAATGTAACGAAGTTACTAAGTTTTTCTAGACGGTTATATTTAAATGTGAATATAAATTATAATGATGCAAGTTTTTGGTTAAATTGTTGAGGTGTAAGACAAGAGTATGTATATATTATATATTTAAGCAAAAGAGGGTGTAAGTATTTATAAAATTATAAAGGATTGAATGTGTTAATTTTTTTAAATCTAAAAGAGTAATTACGTTATTAGTTAAGTATTTTAAAAGGATGAGTATGGTGAAGGAGAGTATGATTTATATTTTTAATTGTTTATTATGAGAAATAGTGTTTTGTGAGTAGAGAGAGGACTGAATAATTATAAGAGTATAAAGATAAAAAAAGCATTTTAATTATTTTAATTATTTTAATATTTTTATTGAAAGAGAAAGAAAAGGTTTAAGGTTTTTGGAGGTATCTATTTTTTTAATTATAAAATTTTTCTGTTATAAAAGTTTTCTGCTGTAAAAATTTCTGAGGCAATATTTAATTTATAAAAAATTTTTAGGAGTTTACGGATGAATTATATAGAAGATGTAGTTAATTTAAATTAAATTTTAATTTTAATTTGTAATTAATTAGTGTAATAAGATTGATATTTGAGTGTAATTTTTGGGAAAATAAGAATTTTGTTTTTTTTGCTCAGCGTTTTACACTACAGGATAATTCTCGGATGGAATAAATTTTTTTGAAAAATTTCAAACTAATACTTTAATATCAATTATTTTTTCAGCATGCTATTTCCGAAGTCATTTAATAGAGAAATTTATTAAGCGAAAATATTAAATTAAAAATAAACTTTTTCTATCTCAGAAGTTTTAAAATGCAGAAAAAGAATTTTTAATAAAAGAAAAAGCAAAATATATTAAGGTAAATTAATGATTGATTATAATATTTAAATAGTATTTGAATAAAATAAGAAAGATAGTAACTGTATAAATTGAAGAGTCTAAATAGTTGAAGTATGGAAAGTAGTAAAATTAGTTGATACTAAAGAATATATTTAAAATAAGTAATATTTTTGATTAAATATAAATGATAATGGTATAGGTTATTTTGAGAATAAATAAGATATTTAATACTTTATTTATGATTGAAGAGATATTAAAAAACATTGATTGATTAAAAAATGAAATAATGATATGAGAAACAAAATGAAATGGTAAGTAAGTAATTAAAAAATGAGTATATTAAAGTATTAAATACTGATTCATAATAAAATTTTAAGAAATTAAGATTTTTATAATAAAAATAGTAGTTTTTTAAATGATTTATAGCATGAGAAATTTAAATAAGATATTCAATTAATTCTTAGAAATAAATATAAAATTTTAAGTTTAAATCTATTTTATAACTAGTTTATATATATCACTACTATTTATGTTTTATCAATATTTGAAGTTTAAAATAAAGCCTATGCAACTAATTAGTTAATTATAAACCTAAATTATTGATTGTTTATAATTAAATAATAATGAAATTAATTTTAAGTAAAATAAATTTGTAAGCTTTAAAATGTAACTAAAAGATTGCTCAATTAATTATATAAATCTAAATAAATATATTACTATTAACTATGAAATAAAACTAATAAATAAAAAGTATTTTTTAATAATGAAGGTAAAAGAATGTTTTAAATGATTAATAATAAGCTATAAAATATCTTATCTAATAATTTAACTTTCTAGTTTAAAAATTAATTTCATTTTAAGGATAATAATTAGTATGCTTATTATTAAAAAAATAGTATACATTTTTATATTTTAGCATTTACAATATTTGAGTAACAAGTTAATAAAAAAGAATTAATTACATTTTTTAAAGAAATATTAATTATTAATAAAGCTATTCTAAAAAGTACTACTTTTATTACATTTTATTATTACTAAACATAATTTTAGTCTTAATATCAGAAATATAGTCAGATTAGTAATAACCTAAACTTTTTCCTAAATACCTTTAAAATTAAATTCACTTCCACAAAGTCATAACTTTTATTTCAGTCATATAATTAACAGATTTATGGGATACAAATTATGACCAAATCATTATTTCTACCCAATTTCCTTTTGAGAACTATAAAACCAAAAAATTAAATAAACATTTTATTAAAAACCAAATTTACCTTATATAGACATGCCACTGCACATATATTCAGATAACAACATCAAAGATTTTAGAAATTTCCAGAAAATAACTATATTAAACTTAGCAAATGTATAAGAAAGAAATAATATCAATCTTTTGCTTGAGAATTCATTCAAAAATTATATTTAAATTAACTTATCATATGAATCAGATACTTTATTATCTCCTTAAAGTTATGTATCCTTCGTTTCATCTTCCAACTCTTACCCCTTGCTTCTTGTGCTTTCTTGTTGTTCTTTTGTATTCTAATTAATTATTTATGCTTTTATCTACAAATTAAATTCTTTTTTTAGTAGATTTATACGAAAAATTTTACTAAATATATAAGAGACAAAATACAAAATTATTTCTATAATACAGCTACAAAAAAGTTTAAGAGAATGGCTAAAATATATGATAAGCTGTTTAATAATATTTACCAATTTCCACTAATTATTTACACTAAGTTGAACAAATAATTTAGACAATAAATTTTATTATATATAAACTTAGAACACAATCCTATAATTTTCGAAAAGATCTCTAAGATTGTCATTATCCTATTGATAACCCCTTCTGTATGTGGGGAGAGTATTATACATTCGAGCATATTTTTAAATATATATGCTATTCTAATATAAGAATTGATTATTATAAAAGATTGGGAATTATAACTAAAGACGCTTATATTATATGATTAAGGACTTATAAACTCCTTTCGAAGTCTTATTTGGGATATTTAGATTATAAATAAAAATATTTAACAAGAAACTTATATCAAGAAGACTAGAATCATTAGAAATGGAAAAAGCAAAAAGTAAGAAATAAAAGATGATACTATAGCATGAGTAATTAAAAATTGATGAGATCAAGATTATGTTTACAAAGCATTAAAATGTTAAAAAGTTTTACAAATATTTACTAAAGTCTATAATTGAAGAAAGCAATTCTTACAGTTATAAATGTCAAAAAACTCTTTTAGTTTAAAAATTTAAATTAAAACATTTGAATTTATTAAAATAATAAGCTTTCTACATATTTTTAAAAACAATCAAAGAACTTTTGACCACTATTTGGAAGCAAAATTTAATTATTGGATATAATATACTTTTGAATATAATTATTCCCATCTAATAATTTTAGTTTTTTAATTAAAAAAATAAAATTTATATACATTTATTTTCTTTAATTTTTTTACAAATCTCAATATTAGTCTTTATACTAAACCTTATTGTTTATTTAACTAACTTCAATCTATTTTTTCAAATTTAGAATGTAAAATATTTCTTTTTTAAGGTTTATTAAAGTCCTTTTTATTACTGCTTTATAGATCTATTATAGACTGTTGTATAATTAAAAGTTTATTTTGAAATTATAAGCTAAAAATTGTATTTAGACGATAAAAACGCCGACTAAGGGACTTGAACCCTTGATCACCAGCTTAAAAGGGTGGCGCTCTACCGACTGAGCTAAAGCTTATTTATTATTATATGACTTATTTAAAAATAACTAATATCTTTATAGTTTATTTATCATTTTACTTTCATAAAAATGGAGAACACGAGTATCGATCCCGTTGCCTCTCGTATGCGAAAGGAGCGCTCTAGCATTTGAGCTAGATCCCCTTTTAATTATAGCCTCACCGTTTTCTTAAATATTAAAAATTAGTTTCTAAGTTATCTAAGAATTCTTATAGTTTATATTTTAATGAACTCAAATACATTTCCATTTTTTATCCCTTATTTATATAAAATAATTTATATAGAACCAACAACTTTAAAGCAATATTAAAGTTATCCTAATAGACTAATTATAATCATTTATTTATGGAATTAATGTTTGTTTTAAAAAATGTAGATTTGAATTATTTTGTGATAATACATTAATAAAATTAAAAGAACTTTCCTGAAATATTTTAAGCTTTTTCATTTATCTTATATATTATATAGAAAATATTTTACTAGTTAAGTTACTATTCTGAAAAGCCTTCTCATATTATGATGTAAATTATCTTTGAAGTAATTATAAAATTTGATTAAAGTAATATTTAAGAAGCATTTAAAGTTTCTAATATTTAGCATTTCTTAATTTATTCCTTTAATTAAAGTTGTATAAATAGAGACAATTAACATTAATATTATTTTCCTATTTTTACATTCAAAAAATATCAATTATTATATATTCATATGCCTAAATTCCTTTATTACATTCTCATATCACCAGAGAAACTACAACATCTTACCCTTTTACTAATCCATTTTTAATCCTATTTATTCTTAACACTAACAAAACTTACCAAATTAAGAAATTAATTCTGCAATAGACATATGAAATGGATTCTCAGCATATGCTTCTCTAAAATATATGTAATAGATAAACTAATAACTATCAGTACAGCTACACTCACTTAAAGAACAAGTTTAATGCCTTAAAGCTAGCATTAATATGCTAAAACAAGAAAGTAAAAACAGAAAATCTGAAATTAGCGACCATCTTCAGTTTAAGAACTCGATTTGAGAATACTGTAGACAGAGGAAAAATTAAACTAATTTACTGAAAGCCTTCTTTTGAATAATCTACCTCATAATTATTATATGATATTAACTAGCAATACAGATAGTAAAAAAATTGAGAAAAGATAAATATTAGATGCTGACTCTGTAAAATGCATGAATATTTCATAAGAATTGCTAGAAATTTTAAATAAACAAAAAGTTGAAAAATAAGAAACTATAAAAGGAATGAGAAAAATTAATTAATCTGTAAATTACTCCAGAAGGTAAGATTTATAGACTTGAGATAATGTACAAATTCGATTATCAAATCAAATGTGTGAAGGTAAAAGACCCAAACTCTAATAAAAATTTGACAATTAATATGATCTAAATCAAATATCTATAGTAAGACCAGGAGAAAAGAATAATAGCTGATACGCTATCATGATGCATAAGACAGAGAAAGATTATGAAGGTTGCAATATACTGTACTTAAAAATTAGAAAAGAGATTGATAGAAGTATAATTAATAATGATTATAAGTTATATAATAATTATATATATAAAAGTAAATAAAAGAATTAGTAAACTAAAAGTTAAATTCCTAATTAAAGATATTTGATTATATTGCATATTAAAAATAGTTAAAGCATTATAGTTATCTTAATCTTTAAAATAGGATTTAAAAATAAATAGGTTAAAGTAAAATATTGATCTAAAAGATATTAATTTAGATTTATAAAATAAACTGAAGAATCCTTTAGTAGAATTTGAAAGTTTGTATAGAATATTCCCTAAACTAAAATGCATATAACTTTAGGTATTTTGTTTGTTGATTATAAAATATTTTTGGTCTCCAGTTTGTATAATAAATTTGATGTTGGTAAAGAAGTAGTGAGTTAAAGGACTTTTGATTGATATAAATATTGTTTTGATGTATTGTATAAGTTATTAAAAATGAATGTAAAAATAGGAAATATGAAATTGATAATATGGTAATAATGGGCTAATTTAATAATATGGTAGTATGGGAGACATAAGGGAGAATAATAAATTTTAGGTTAATGAAATATCTTATACTATTTCTTTATACTTATGTTTTATTTATTTAGTTATTTTAATTACTGTGTAAGAATTAGTTAATTAATCTTAAATGCTTATATTTTCTTATTTATATTTAGAAGTGTTAAATGAGAAACCTTACTAACTTACAACAAGTTTATATATACTAGAATAATTAAGCACTTTATAAATTAATATATAGATATTATATAAAGTACATTGCTAAAAAGGTAGATTAAAGTAGTCTATTTGTGCTTTTAATAATTTACAAATTAAGTTAAATGCTAAAATTTAGATTCTTTGAAATAATTTAATTTAGATTAGAACTTTAAATATAAACTAAAGAGTAAAGAGTAAATTTATTCTATTTATAAAGAAATTAATGTTACTCCTTTAAAACTAAAGCTTAATTATAATGTTATTTATAAACAAAATTAATAACCTATTGCCATTCTAAATAGAAGTTTATTAAATAACTTAAGGAATAATTAGTGTGTTCTAATTACTTCAATTAATTAAAATGATTACTCAAGTAGCCTCAATTAAAAATAAGAATATCTATACTATTCTTTTAAATATTAAACATATAAACTATTATCTTTAGAACTAAAAAAGAAATTTCTTTTTTAACTAAAAAGTAAAAAAGATAATTAAAATGAGATATTTGATTATAAATAATATTAAATAATTAAACATACTTAAAGCTTTATTTTTACTTTTATTATTAAAATAATTAATTAATTTAATTCCTTTAAATCCAAATATTTATTAATCATATATTTATTTATACATAAGCTAGTTTATTATATAATCTATATTATCATATTTATTACCAACTATTTATTTACTAATTAATCTTAACTTTATATAACCAACCTGGGAATATGCTTAATCATTTTATCTAATTTACTTTCAAATATCCTCTAACAACTTTCTATTTTTTCGAGTCTTAAGATTTTTTCTTTTTACATAAAAGATATTTGAATGTTTATTTTAGCTTGCCAATAGAAAGATTGCTTAGCTTCTATATGATTTTTACTTAGCAACCCCTATTTTTAGATATAGTTAGTGTTTATCTATTATGCATGGTAGCTAATATTTGAAGGTTGTTTTAATATTTGATTGAGACTAATGTTAGGTAGATTTGTAAATGAATTGCAAAATAATGAAAGGTTTGATTGAATTGATTATTTAAGCTATAAGACATTATCTAAATCCTAATTGATAATTAGCTGTTTAAAATTAGCAAAATATTAGTATACTTAAATTATCTTACTCTATTTGTTTTAGCAATACTTAATACTAAACTAATATAACTTTTTATATCATTATATAAGCTTCTGATTACTAACTCTAATATTTCCTTGCTTATTTCAAAAGTATGAAAAGATTATTAGATCTATTAATTAAACTATTTTATATATAGTATCTATATCATATACTTAAGATATTAGATTGCTAATCTTTAGTTTAGTTATATTACTATTCAAACCTATACTATATATTCTTAAAATTAGTATACATATATGTATATTATACCAAACTATAAACCTTTAAAAACTAACTTTCAATTACAAATATCTAAAAATTAGACTCTAAAAATTATGCTAATTAACTATTAAATTACGCTTATACTTACTTAGATCAACCTTCATTATCAACTAATTACAACCAATCAATCTACCAACCAACCATTTATGCTTTATTCGTGAAAATTCCTTCTTTTGCTAGTTTATAAATATATCAAGAAGCGCTTTCATTTATTTCACGGAGCTACTCAACTAATTCCATTATGATTGGTGCTAAATATATTTATGGAACTTCTTTGGTAGTCTGAAGAAGTATAAAGAAGCGTTTAATTGTTTTAATATAACCATCATATCAGGGTATGCTTTTGCTTATTTTAAAAATAAATTAACTAATCGAAGAAATCATGAAGAAGCGATAGATTGCTATAATATTGTTATTTAACTTATCCAATATTAATGCTTATTTCAAGGGACTTCTCTTAATAATCTAGATAAATATGAACAAGGAAAAAACTGCTATGAAGAGCTATCCAAATAGAATTTAATTATGCTTCATCTTATATTCATAAAGCAAATTCTCTTTTGAACTAAGTAAATATAAACAACCATAGTATCAGCAAAGCAACTCCATCCTAACCATTTTCCTACATATAATGGAAAAGGAAACGCTATTAGTTTAAATATATCCTAACAACTACTAAATTCTTATGACAAATCAACTAGATCCTAATTATTTTCCTGCTACAGTGCAAAAACAAACATATAGGTAAACAAGAACAAATTCATTCTTATGATCAAACTATTTCAAATTATCCAAAACTCCAGCTTAAAAGGGAAAACCTAACACTCCTATGTAAGCTAAAAGGTCTTAGTTTTGCTTTCAAAAAACTATTTAACTCCATCCTAATTTTATTGATGTTTATAATAATAAAAGAAACGTCCTCAAAGCTTTGCCAATATGCAGAACAATATAATACTTTATCAAAGCTATTTAAATAGCTTCAAATTATATTAAAACTTATTAGAGCAAAGTAAATTCTATAGTCTTCAGAAATATGAACAAACAAATCCTTACTATCAAACATTTATTTAACTAGATCCAAAATCAACTCGACCTTACAACGGAAAACTATTTTTTACACATTAGGAAAATACCAAGAAGCAAATTATTGCTTAGCAAAGTTAAACAATTTGATCCTTATTTTGTTGATATTTATACTTATTTAGGAAAATATTTAGCAATTTTTAAGAAATATAAAGAAGCAATAGATTCTTTAATGAAGCCATTTAACTTCATCCTTATAAATAATCTAATTACATTAAATTTATCACATATAAACTACCAAAACCAGTTCTTACTACAGATCAAGATATTTATTTCAATTCTTAACTAGAATAAGTGCTATTTATTTTTCCAAAGAAACGTAAATCATTAATTTCATAAAACTAAAATTATGAACCTCTTTTAATCAAACTAAGTATAAATCTTCTTTATCATAGATATTTCCTTTAAATAATGCTACTTCAGCTATTTATTTAATTAATCTAATATTTAGAACTTCTATATCTTATTCAATCCTTTACTAAAACCTACTTACTTTTTATTTAACCTTTATATTCAAACATCAAAATACTAATAGTAAGTCTAAATTATTTATTACATTCAAATTAATTCTCAGCTACAATAACCATAAACATTCTTTATCAGTTTCTATATTTTTAAAAAGAAACTCTTAAGCTTATAAAAAGTTAATTATCTTCCTCCTAATTTTATGGTAACTAAGTATTATATAACTAAATTTCTGAGAATAAGTTATAAACAAGAAAAAGCATTTTTCGTAACTAAAATACTTTTTTAAAGTAAATTATGCATAAAAGATAAACTAACTTTAGGAAGATTTAACATAAAATTTTATTGATGATTTGATGGCAAATATTTATATAATAATAGGAGTAAAGAAACAATGGAAAGAAAATTACTTTGATAATTACAAGAAATTATATCTTAGTAATCATAGAAACATTTTAAGTTGATAAATAAACTATAATGTTTTATTAATTTTATTAATATATAAATGTAAATAATATAGAGTATATAGCAATATAGCCTTTATTAGAAGTTTATATATATAGTAATAAATATATTTTTAATATAATTTAATTATAATTATTTTATCTCTAATATCTTTACTAGGTAGTCATTAAATATCTAATTTTACTAAAACTCACTACTATTTTACTTTTATAGTCAGAATCTCTAGAGCAGTCTTAAATTAACTAATTAATTAGTTAATTTATTATAAGATTATAAGCTATAATTTCTTAAAATTATTTATAGAGATATATACTTCAATAATCCTTCTTTAGATGAAATATAACTAACTAAATTAGTTTATGTAATAAAATTATATTTAAGATCTGCTTTTGTTTAGAAGAGATTCTATATAATAAAATGATTCTTGAACATCTTACTTTTTAGATTCTTAAACCAACATGAGTCAAGATAAATAAATATAATTTACATAATATCAAAATTCTAATTAACCTTATTTAATAAATATCTTCCTTTATTTATCATTTTTTACTTCAAAAGTCTCATATCATTTATTCAAATGGAAACTAGAAATTATTAAAAAGATGACAGCATAAGTAAAGTTAACTTAGTATTTAAATAAATTAATAAATTATTATTTACTAATAACTTATGACCAAATATACTTAGCTAACTATTAACTTATAAACAATAATCGAAAAACTATTCACAAATTAACATTTTTCTCAGGAATTTACTAAATAAAAGACTATTACTATTTGGAAAAAGTACATTAAGATCTTAGTTTCAATAAAATAAAACAAAGTTATCAGATTAAACAAAAGATTTATCTTTCACTCAATAAAATCATATTTCTTCTAAAGTTTTTTAATTTGTTTATTTACTTTAGTTTTTCTTTTAATTATAGTTTTCTTAAATAAATTCTTGTTTGCAGAATCTGATATGAAGGATATGCCCTTTATATCCATTAACAGACTTTTTAGAATAAATATCATGTATAAAACTTAGTCTCCATATGCATTTAAAGTTAAAGACAAGATTTTCAAGGGAATACTTGAAATGGGGAGGATTTTATCGAAGAAGCTTTTTAAATTTTAAAAAACTTTTTAAAATAGTTGCGTGCTTTTGTGTTCTAAATGCTCTATAATATAATTTTTTTTACCAATATTTACTTAAATTTTAAATTAATACTATCTCCCTTCTTTATTCAAGATATCATATATTAGTATCTAAGTAAATGAAAAATTTATTCAAATAAGCTAACGAAAAGCAAATATTTACTAAACTTATAATAAAGATTAAAAGATTTATTCTTTATTTAATAAATATAGCTTTTTAATTTTTACTACTCTTTTTCTTTTTGATCTAAGATTATTCTTCCCATTTTTATTTGATTTTTTCCATTCTAATTTATTAGACTTACTTTTGTGATTAGATTTATTACTAAAAATATTTATTACTTATTTAAGCTTTCTTTTAAATTGCCACTTTTTAAATTTAAAATACTCAATTCTGTTTCCAATAAAATTTATTTTGTAAATTAGACTCAAACTATTTAGAAATTTTTCAGTTTAATATTCTGTTTATTATATTTAATTTTTATCTCTTGCAAAATTTATTCAATAATTTTCAAATCTCACTTTCATTTTTTTTAATTAAATCAAATATTATTTTGATTTTTAATTTTAAACCTTGATTAGAAAATAAACAAATTAGAAACTTAAAAGTCTTAACTGACCTTTTATTTAATAATTCTTCTTACATTTTTAAATTATTTCTAATAATTTTTTTTTAAAATTATCTCTAACTATAATTTATTTATTTCTTTTAATTCCACTTAATTAAGATAAAAAACAATTCTTATTTATCATAATGAAATTAATCTTTAGCTTTTTATATTAGAAACTATTTAAAAATAAAATAAAATAGTTTCAATATTTAGTAGCATTGGGATTAATTTGTAATACTTATAATCTTAGTTATAATTATTATTGCATTTTTTATTATTAAAATTTTCAATTTTCAATCAACTATTTTCCATTTTCTTTAGCATTACTTTTTTCAATAATATGACTTATACCTTAGCCCCATTTATTCATTTAATTCTTTTAAAGTATAATCTTTCTCGTAAAAAAATTTAAAGTAGTTTCTTTAAAATAATGGAATAAAATATGCATTTGAATTATTAATTTAAGGAATTAGTTTTATAATTTATTGGATATATAGTTTTAGTTTTATAGAATTATTTTATTTTTATCCTTATTTTGAAAACTAAATGATTTCATAGTCCAAATTAATATTTTATAGTATTTAAATTTAAAATATTTATAACTTTATTTTATTATTTTTGCTAGTTTTTATCATCATTTCTGTAGATTCACATTCAACTTTAGTGTCCTTTTTTATTGGGATTTAATTTCTTAACCATTTTTTATGTAGAAAGTTATTACTCTCTTCCATTTGACCAATAATAAATATAATATAAGGTAGATTTTTATAATCGATGGAATAACGAATAACTAGCATGTAATACAATTAAAATAGCAAATATAAAAGATAGAAAAACTAGAAAACATGCAAGAAATCTGATTGAATAATTAGACCTATAATTTCCATCTATGAAAGGATTTTTTAATAAGATTTAACCATAAATAGTAATTAAAATGGAAGAGATTGAAAAATAATTCAATGAAGTTCCTCGATTGTTTTAATTCCAATTTTCTAAATTTTAAAAGCAAATAAATGAACTGTAAGAAAAGTAAGAGTAATAGTAAGTAGTAGTTTAAAAGCTTTAGATTAGTAATCAAGTATTCCAATTTAAATTGAATCTCAATATCTATACAAATAAGATAAATTTCTATCTTAGAAAATCCGTTGCTACATATGCTAAAAGAATCACTGCTGAAAAAATGTTGAAAGAAAGCAGAAATTGAAAGAAATAATAAGCAACAAACATTAGAAGAACTATTCTACTTTTGACTAACAAGGACAGGATAAATATGGAAAAAATTATATAATTCAAGAATCAATGGTTAGAATAACAATTGGAGAAGAAACCAGAAGAACAAATGGATTTTTGGGGGAAACAAAGATGTCGGACTAATGAAGTCCTATGACATTCTGTAGTTTAGGAGAGAGCAGGAGCAAATAAAAGTTAACTGTGAAACTCTTCTCTAAGACTATAAACTCAATTTAATCCTTTTTTATGCATTATCAAGATTTACCGTATAATCACCTCTTTTTCTTCTATTTCTGTTTTTATTTTTGAAGAATTAAGTTCATACATTTTTTCAATTTTTTTGTTATCTAAGTTCTTTAAATTTTTATCTAATCATTGAATTGATAAGATACAATATCAATCTTAATTTCTTTAGTAATCCATAAAAATGTCGTTTATAAGAACAGTTGTTCAAGATGCATCATCAGTTCTCTTATTTATTTTATAGGATAAAATTAAATCATCCTGCTTGCTGAGAAATATCTTCATTTTATCAAATTACCTATATACGGAACTATTTCCTATTCAATTAGTGAAATGATGTCCTAGTTACCTTTTTATTTTATACCTTTTATTCTATGATGAAGATTTTATTAACTTTTGCTTTTTCTCTTCTAGCCAAGGTTATCTCCTTTGATTAGTTTGGTAATTTCCATTTGATAGGTTTTAGTATTAATGTTTAGAATGTAGGAATGGAATATTGGTTGAATAAGTTTGTAATAGTTGGTTGTAAGATTTGTATTGATTGATTAAATTGGTTTTGTAATGTGATAAATAATGGGAAATGTTAGGAATAGATTTAAATATAAGTTTTTGAATAAAAATATAGTTTAATTCTAAGTATTAAAAGTTATAAAAGGTAATTATCTGCATATATTGTAAAATATTGATCTATAATAATAAAATAGTTTTTAGTTATTCTTTTTAAAGGAAAACATTTTATGTAGATCAATAATCTGTTGGATATTCAAGTTTACTGAGTTGTTGATAAATTACTAATTAATTACATTTAATCTAATAAAAAATGTTTAAATCATTTATATATCCATAAATCCGCTTAGCAGGATTTCAATTTTAAATTTACATTAGAAATATTAATAAAACTTTAGATTGATAATTAATAAATAATTTATGATGAATTATAAATCTTGGTAAGATATTAAGTTTTTTATAGTATTTGGAATAGTTAGTAATCTAAGCATATTATTTAATAGCATTACAATTTTATAAAATTTATATCCTCTATATTTTTATTAGCTTTTAATTTCAAGTAATCATCATCTGAAGACATATTATTGGCATTTTTAACTACTTATTTATTTATTTTTCGTAGAAGGAGGATTTATAAAGATCACTTATTTCCAATTCGCTGTAAATGATTTGTTTTTGTAAATTAATTCTATTTAAATTAAAAAATTTAGGCCATTTTACTGAAAGTAACATGCTTATTGGAAATATTTTTTTCTAACTTTCAACAATTTACATTCATTAGCTGGAAATTTTGGCTCATTTATTTAAAACTTTAGGATTGAAAAAATCATACCTATTTAAACATTTCTTGAACATTTTATATGCTAGCCAAGTGTTAAGTTTTGAACCCATCTACATAAGTTCTACTGGTTCTAAATTGATAATTGGCACACACTAAGGGGATTGAAGAATAAATAATGAATTTTAAAGTTTATATAAACTAGTTAAAATCTGGTGAAATTTGATTAAGCAATAATGCCTAGTCTACTTTTTCTTTTTGAGTTTATTCAATTTGCTATTTAATAATTTCTTGTTTTTATATCTTGTAATTTGATATTTAAAGAGTAAAAGTCATTATTAATCTTTTTTTCCTTTTTAAATCATAGTCAAAATAAAACTTAGTGTTAAAAATTCATATATAGATCAGAATCTCGAATAACTTAAAAATTTGCAAAATGATCCGATTTTATTGACAGATATGGTAATAAATAGATAATTCGAAGCATTAATTTTGCATAATAAAAAAATAAATTTTAGTTCAAATTAATTTACTAATTGTTTAAATAGAAACAATTAATTATTAGATTTACAAATAATTAATTGTATAGGCTTTATTTTTAGGTTAAAATCTTGATAAAACATAAATAGTTGTGATATATAAAATAGTTATAAAATAGATTCAAACTTAAAATTTTATATTTATTCTAAGAATTAATTGAATATCTATTAAATTTCTCATGCTATAAATATTTAAAAGAATCTATTTTTTATTATAAAAATGTAAGATTGTTAAAATTTTAGATGCTGATGAATAGCTTAATACTTTAATACAGTATTTTTAAATCCTTTACTTAACATTTAACTTTGCTTATAATTATTTAATCTCCTTTTAACTAAATTTTTTGTGCAAGATAAAATATTTAATTAGTATCTCTTTATTCATAAATAAAGTATTAAATATTTTATTTATTCTAAAATTTTAAGGTATATCATCATTTATATTTAATAAAAAAGGGTAACTTATTTTTAATATATTAGTTAAAAATAATTTAAACATATTGTATAACATCAAGAGATCAAATTTTAATACTCAAAATTCTTAGAGTCAAAGGTCTTCAATTTTCTTTTAATATTAATCGTATATCTTTCTTATTTTATTAAAATCCAATTTAATAATATTAATCAATTTTAAAAAATATGCTTCAACGTTTTTTTCATTTATTAATCAAAAATATTCAAAATCTTCTATAAAAATTAAATTTAATCTTAATATTTTTAAAATGCTTTCTCTTAATCAATTTCTTTATTCAAATTACTGTGGAAATAACATCAACAAAAATTATTTCATCTTAAAGTATTAGTCTTTAAATTTTCCAAAATCTTTAGTCCGTCCGAATTTATCCTGTAGTGAAAAATGCTGAAAGAATTAAAATTTAAATTTTACAGATTTGGCTATCTTTACATTTACAATTCTTTTTTAATTTTAAAAACTCAGCCCTTTCTTTGTAGAAATGCCTTCAAAATTAAGTCTATCTTCAATTTAGCAACTCATTCTTTAAAAATTTTTATTTAATCAATTTCTTATGCATCTATACACACAATATTATTTAGAAATTTTTTGAAAAAAAAATAGTCTGTCCAAAAAATTTCTTGTAGTGTAAAACGCTGAGTAAAAGCATAATTAAAATATTTCCATTTTTACGTACTTTTCTTATTTAAAAATGTTTTTATTTTAAAACTTTGTAAATTTATCTCTATTCTTATTTATATCGAAAAAATAAATATGTTCTAGAATTTAAATATTTTTAATTTTTTCTTATAAGCATTTTTTATAAATTAAATCTTTCCTTTTAGTATAATGTTCTATATTTAAAATCACTGATAAAAATTCCTATGACATTTACAGACTTTTTATTTTATTTGCTAATTAATAAAAATTAGCAAAACTTAGATAAAAATATTATTTTTATTATAAAAAGCTACGCACAAACGAGGTGCTATGCTCTTAATAATAAATCTTATTTATTATTTATTTATAAAAAATTCTAACTTTTTCCAAACATTTTATAAACAAAAAAAAAAATAAAAAAAAGATTAAAATTCCTTTCATAAAAAATAAATTATTTTCTTAAATTTTTATTTCAATTGCTCATTGGACCTTTTTAACCTTTTTAGACCATTTTAAATTCTTCATATAATTTTACAAAAATTTAGTCCGTTCGAAAAAAGTTTTATAGTGTAAAACGCTGAGCGAAAAACAAAATTTTATTTTCAAAAATTTTACTCCAAAAAAATACAATAAAATATATATACAAAAATAAAAAAAATTTTCATTTGAAACTAAAATCTAATCAAGCAATATATAAAAAACTATAAACGCTTTTACATCCAAAATAATTTAAAATTTAAAAATATAAAAAATAAAATCTTAAAAAATAAACTTTTATAGTAGAAACTTTTATATTAGAAACTTTTATATTAGAAACTTTTATATTAGAAACTTTTATAGTAGGCACTTTTATATTAGAAACTTTTATATTAGAAACTTTTATATTAGAAACTTTTATATTAGAAACTTTTATATTAGAAACTTTTATATTAGAAACTTTTATATTAGAAACTTTTATATTAGAAACTTTTATATTAGAAACTTTTATAGTAGAAACTTTTATAGTAGAAACTTTTATAGTAGAAACTTTTATAGTAGAAACTTTTATATTAGAAACTTTTATATTAGAAACTTTTATAGTAGAAACTATTATAGTAGAAACTTTTATAATAGAAACTTTTATAGTAGAAACTTTTATAGTAGAAACTTTTATATTAGAAACTTTTATATTAGAAACTTTTATATTAGAAACTTTTATAGTAGAAACTTTTATAATAGAAACTTTTATAGTAGAAACTTTTATAGTAGAAACTTTTATATTAGAAACTTTTATATTAGAAACTTTTATAGTAGAAACTTTTATAGTAGAAACTTTTATATTAGAAACTTTTATAGTAGAAACTTTTATAGTAGAAACTTTTATAGCAGAAAATTTTATAGTAGAAACTTTTATAGCAGAAAATTTTATAGTAGAAACTTTTATAATAGAAACTTTTATAGTAGAAACTTTTATATTAGAAACTTTTATAGTAGAAACTTTTATAGTAGAAACTTTTATATTAGAAACTTTTATATTAGAAACTTTTATATTAGAAACTTTTATATTAGAAACTTTTATATTAGAAACTTTTATAGTAGAAACTTTTGTAGTAGAAATTTTTATAGTAGAAACTTTTATAGTAGAAACTTTTATATTAGAAACTTTTATAGTAGAAACTTTTATAGTAGAAACTTTTATATTAGAAACTTTTATATTAGAAACTTTTATATTAGAAACTTTTATAGTAGAAACTTTTATAGTAGAAACTTTTATATTAGAAACTTTTATATTAGAAACTTTTATAGTAGAAACTTTTATAGTAGAAACTTTTATATTAGAAACTTTTATAGTAGAAACTTTTATAGTAGAAACTTTTATATTAGAAACTTTTATAGCAGAAACTTTTATAGTAGAAACTTTTATATTAGAAACTTTTATAGTAGAAACTTTTATAGTAGAAACTTTTATAGCAGAAAATTTTATAGTAGAAACTTTTATAGCAGAAAATTTTATAGTAGAAACTTTTATAATAGAAACTTTTATATTAGAAACTTTTATATTAGAAACTTTTATAGTAGAAACTTTTATAGTAGAAACTTTTATAGTAGAAACTTTTATAGCAGAAAATTTTATATTAGAAACTTTTATATTAGAAACTTTTATATTAGAAACTTTTATATTAGAAACTTTTATATTAGAAACTTTTATATTAGAAACTTTTATATTAGAAACTTTTATATTAGAAACTTTTATAGTAGAAACTTTTATAGTAGAAACTTTTATAGTAGAAACTTTTATAGTAGAAACTTTTATATTAGAAACTTTTATAGCAGAAACTTTTATAGTAGAAACTTTTATAGTAGAAACTTTTATAGCAGAAAATTTTATAGTAGAAACTTTTATAATAGAAACTTTTATATTAGAAACTTTTATATTAGAAACTTTTATAGTAGAAACTTTTATAGTAGAAACTTTTATAGTAGAAACTTTTATAGCAGAAAATTTTATAGTAGAAACTTTTATAATAGAAACTTTTATATTAGAAACTTTTATATTAGAAACTTTTATAGTAGAAACTTTTATATTAGAAACTTTTATAGTAGAAACTTTTATAGTAGAAACTTTTATATTAGAAACTTTTATATTAGAAACTTTTATAGTAGAAACTATTATAGTAGAAACTTTTATATTAGAAACTTTTATAGTAGAAACTTTTATAGTAGAAACTTTTATAGCAGAAAATTTTATAGTAGAAACTTTTATAGCAGAAAATTTTATAGTAGAAACTTTTATAATAGAAACTTTTATATTAGAAACTTTTATATTAGAAACTTTTATAGTAGAAACTTTTATATTAGAAACTTTTATAGTAGAAACTTTTATATTAGAAACTTTTATATTAGAAACTTTTATAGTAGAAACTTTTATAGTAGAAACTTTTATAGCAGAAACTTTTATAGTAGAAACTTTTATATTAGAAACTTTTATAGTAGAAACTTTTATAGTAGAAACTTTTATATTAGAAACTTTTATAGCAGAAACTTTTATAGTAGAAACTTTTATATTAGAAACTTTTATATTAGAAACTTTTATAGTAGAAACTTTTATAGTAGAAACTTTTATATTAGAAACTTTTATAGTAGAAACTTTTATAGTAGAAACTTTTATATTAGAAACTTTTATAGCAGAAACTTTTATAGTAGAAACTTTTATATTAGAAACTTTTATAGTAGAAACTTTT